>JABASI010001290.1:0-26368 GCA_019776505.1 Tomocerus nigrus
AATAAATATAATCATTATAAGAAAAAAGCGGTATTATTATAATCATTCAGTTGGAGAAAGCTAACTTTCTCCTACTTTATAACGCACAAAGCAGTACACTTACGTACACCCATAATAATAAAAAATAAAATATAATAATAAAAATAATAATAATAATATGCATTCAGTTACAGTTATGACTTATATGACAGTAGAGAAAGTTAACTGTCACATAACTAAGTACGCTATTGTTCTTAACTTATTTTGTCATTCAGAGAGAAAGTTAACTTTCTTTTTATGTTCTACCGTGCAACTTATATGTATTTTCCATCCTTTTGTAACTGTATTTGTAATTATTAGGGAAAGATTTGTAAATTAATGTGTTTGTTTACTTACAAGTTGCTTGAAAAGGGACTTTCATGGTATCATTTGCTAATACCGGTTTTCCACTGAGAAGGTCCAAGAAATGCATAACTTTCTGTTGCAGATGACCTTCCGAAAGGTTAGCTAATGAATTAAGGGGAGTATTGACGACTTTCAAAGCAGCGAAATAATAATCTTTGACGGCCGGGTTAGAAGAAGATATGTGAGCAACAGCATTTCCGTATTCTTCCTCCATAGTAATCAGTTTTGTGTATCGCTGCAAATCTTCACGCAAGATAACATTTGCTAATTCTGGCGGTACATCGTGACCTTTTGGAAGACTTTGTAAAGTTGTTTTGGCACGTTTCTCTTCTTCCAGCTTTGCGGCTTCGGCTGCAGCCTGAGCCTCCAGTTTTTTTAACCTCTCCTTTTCACGACTTTCAGCTGCTTCCTTTTCCTTGGCTAGTAGTTCATTTCGCTGCTGTTCTTCAAATTTTTTCTGAAGATCTTGTTCCACTTGTTTCTGTGCTTCAGATAACTTCAATAGTTCTTCTCGCCTATGATCTTCAAACTGATGGTCATCCTTTTCTTGAAACATTTGGCGCTTACTTACTGCTTGACTTCTGCTGAGTTTCATGTTTTCTTCTTGTTGTTTTAACTGTTGATTTAGGATCATTTCCCTTTGCTTACGATCTTCTGTTATCTTATGGGTAACTTCGAGTTCTTTTTTCTTCCACGAAATATTCATTTCACTTAATAACATTTCGTGGGTCCTTTTAATACTTTCCGCTAGCATGGCGTTCTATGTGAAAATAATAAAGAAATTAAAGCGAACCTCGGGATCTTAAAGCTATAGAATTGCTACTAAAATTAAATAATTCATGATAATTTACCTGATGTTTTAGCATGAGGGATTTTACTTCATAAAAGGCACAGCTTGATGGTCCTAGGTCATCGTCTTCTACTCCGTCAAAATCGTTATCTTCTTCTCGAATTCCTAAAAATTTGTTAGATAGCCTTTTCGGTCTGTTAACGAATTTGGAGCTAGAAACAGGCGTGAGGTTACTCTCCGAGCTTTTGGTTGCAACAATAAGTTGTTTAGCACTGTGGTTTGGCGTATTTGATAGGGACGGCGTCGAGGAAGAATCTTTAGTTATTGATATAAATGACTATTTTAGTTACGAGCTAAAAGTCATAATTTTACGCAAACACTAAATACTGCAATGGGTAAAATTAAAATTAAATACTTACATAAACCATACGATGTGTTAGAATTGGGACTGGGTGTCAGTGCCCCAGTTTGAAGTAGTTGATTTTCATTTAAGGACTTATTTCTATAGCTATTCGAATTTGAAATACTATTAGCCTCCAAAGATGACAGGCTTCTTCTACCGGCCACTTCTGCAGCCCTAATGACAAAAACATAACGAAAATACTGATGCCAAAAATTCCACTCTATTTTATTAATCTATTGCCTTTTCGTAGGTATCAGTAAAACAAATTGTAGCCGAGCATTTTGTTACTTACCGATAAGCTCTCTCAAGAACATCATTTTTCTTTTCCTCTGACTTGGATTGAACTGTCTTGACAAATTGCTATATAATTGATAAAATAACATAATTTCATTAATTAACTGACTGCTGCTAGTGTTGCTGTGTTGTGTGAACGCGCACGCACCAAATAAACTGCCAAATTTTGGATCTTGAAATGTTAAAAATTAATATTTACCCATATGCTGTTCGGCGATTTATCCCATCCAGTTTGGTACACCAAACGCCCTTTTGGGGAGCTTTCTAAAAAGGATACCACTTCTTCTCGACTAGAAGATCGTCTGTTATGAGATCCTACCTGATTGACAACAGTAGATGTTGGACAAGCCATTGCTGATTGCGAAATTAATACATCCACTATTTGATCTTTAAATTATCAATTATCGATATTCCACGAAATTTACGAAATCTAGTATTAATAATTTTAGACTTGACTGGACACTAATTTCATCTTTAGAAATTAGGCATTAGTTAGACAGACAATAGACAACAGATTAATGATTGTTTAGACACTGGTGAATATATTTTACAGTCAATAGTAATATTGTATACCAAATAAAATTAATAGACTAATACAATAAAGAAAATACGAACAATAATAAGTAAAAATCGAAGATGTTAATATACTTGCTTGTATATTGTGGCAAAAATATCAAAATTTTGAAACAATAACAAAACAAACAATTTGTTCGTAAATCGCTCGTTGTTTTGTTATTATGCTAAACATCTCAGTTCGTATTTCCCGCAAAAATTATGTTCAAATTTAGAGCTGAAATCCACAGTCGGAGGAAGCCATAATCAATGTATATTGCCGCCACAGGATATAACACGGGCGTCGGGCATAGTGCAGTGCTAGTGAGTAATTTAATTTTTATTATATTTTGCATATTTATTAGTAATTGTGCACATTTTGATTTTTAAGATTGACGTTTACTTTTAGAAGAAGCAGGCAGTATTACAGTAATCCGAGTAATTGCTCTAAACACAATAACAGCTATTTCAAAATATTATTTGTAAATCCTCAGAACGTTAAATGACACAACTGTGGCTGTTGAAATTTGAAATTCTACGACTCTGAAACTTGCTATCCTTAGGATTTTATGATTATGCCAATAAACTATTACTTAATAAAAATAAAAAATCCTGATTTATGCGGGTAGCTACCACACCATTAAATTAATTAATTTTTCATTGAACCTTTCATTTGGTAACTGCTTTTATAAAATCGCTGTTGACACTCTTTCAATATGCATTTTACTGGAATCAAATAATATATTATGCATTTAATTGCTGCTGATTGAAGAGTAGTAATGCAAAGTCAACACTACGGACATGATATAGAATTTATTTCTAGGTGCTGCTAAGTGTAAAGAATCATCATATTTGTTGCAAAATCATTTATTTAAATCAAGCTCTTGCTCTTAAATATTTTTAAACATCTTTACATTATACTTGTTCAATTTTGGTACTGTGTCTGAAGGCAACTTCATTTTGAAGCAGTTAATAAATTATTATTAATATGCAGCAAAATAGAATTCTATGAAGTAAACTTTATTTACATACAAAACATAATTATTTCAAAATCCCTACTCTCTAAAACTCTCTACCCATTAATTTTATGTCAGCACGTCGGCGGCATCAATATATTTAGAGCGGCATGACTCTTTACGGTCCAATGCTAAAGAAAGCATCTGCATCTGTTGGCGTCAGATTTGATTTCACATACCATCCACGTGATTTACATTTAAACCTTTCTACAAGAACTGCTTTGCTTCAATGCAAAACTGCGTGCTGCATGCGTGCGGCATTTGCTTCCATCCAAGTTGCTTGTAGTGAAAATTATAAATAGCTGGCTGTTATTGCCATGTACAATTTGATTACGGCGTGGTCCTCTTGTTTGTCCTGAACCTTTGTCCTTTGAGGATCTCTTTTTGTCCAGCCAGGGACTCCGTTCTTCTGGTTCTGGATACTTTTCTTCAGTGGATATTTAATAGAAGACGAAAATCAGTAGCGGAATTAAAATTTTGTAACTTTCGAAATGGCGGGGGAGAAAAAACTGCACGTTTTGTTCGAACATGCAGCCGGATTTTCAGCTTTCAAAATTCGAGAGTTCGAAGAAGAAAGTATGTTCTCATCTGAGGTTAGTTTAACTTTTTGCAGCATCCAAACAATTCGAAAGGTCAAAGTTCAGGTCTATTTATTTAATTTATGCTTTAATAAATGTTAAAAGGTAAAATGTATGAGTGATGTCAGATGTGATGAGACATGAGAGAGAAGTAACGTCTGACTCTGACGTCATATGTAAAATTTTTTGCTTTTATTATTAACTATATTGCAGATCATTAAAACTTGAAATTTAAATGATTCCAACATCCAAATTCCAAAAATTCGTTAGTTTTAATTATGAATATGACCACGACTCGGCAATCTGCGTTTTATCATTTATTTGCAATTTTCAATGATGAACGGGCATGCACCACTCTGACCCTATTATGAGGGATAAATCTACCCTAAAGTTTACTGAGAAATCAATGAGTACAAAGTAGTTTCACATTCCTTTCATATAATAAGTTGACATGAAGAAAATATTAATCTTTTTGACTTTTTAAACGACAGGTGGAAGAATGCATACGAGATTATTCTCGTTTTTCGTCGATAGCCCAGTTGGTCGCCTTCAGTCCGTTCAAAACTGCTCCAGCTGCCTTGGAAAATCTAAACTCAATTACCGAAGGGCTACTTCCCGATGATTTAAGAACATTCTTGTCTCAGTTAGGCGTTAAAGGACTTGTTTTGGGTGTTGTTGAAAATAAGCTTGGCTCTGCTATCTCAGAAGCATTTCCTAAAATAAAAATCAGGGTTGGACCTTTAATACAAGAAATCACTAGAGGTGTCAGGACACATTTTCATAAGATGGTCAAGGGACTGACAGCTGAAGCAGGTAACAAAACTATGCAATACTCGGCATCATTTTTAGCTGCTAATATTAACTCTTGACATGTTGATAATTTTATTACAGGGAGTATCGCCCAACTAGGTCTAGGTCATTCTTACTCCAGATCTAAAGTCAAGTTTAACGTAAACCGACAAGACAACATGATAATCCAGGGAATTGCTCTTTTGGACCAGTTGGACAAGGACGTAAACACATTTTCTATGAGGATTCGTGAGTGGTACTCATACCATTTCCCAGAATTGATCAAAATCGTGTCCGATAACTATTTATATTCAAAAGTCGTCCATTACATTAAAAACCGTAAAGAGTTAGATGAAAGTAAACTGGAACATCTGGAAGAAATTATTGGGGACTCTGGAAAAGCACAGGCGGTTTTAGATGCGTCAAGATCGTCCATGGGAATGGATATATCTCCAATTGATTTGATTAATATTGAATCGTTTGCTTCCAGAGTTATTAAATTAGCTGAATATCGAAGGTACGTTTTATTTAATGGGCATCTAATTTAACTACCTATATATCAAATTCCCTGATTGGCCTATTTGCCATATGCTGGTGTGAAAAATCGCTAGTGTATCTTTCCTAGGGCCTACATAAAATCTTAAGTCATGGGGAACTCTTGGAATTATTCCGAGAATTCATAAGATTGTAGAGACATTAAAAACCTTTATTAAAAGTCTATTATTTACTATTGATAAGGTAAAAAAAATATAACAAGATTTTAAATTAAATTAATCTGGTGTTGCAGGAGTTTACTTACCTACCTGCAATCAAAAATGGCTGCCGTTGCTCCTAATTTGACTTCACTTCTCGGCGAGACTGTTGCTGCTCGATTAATTTCTCATGCAGGATCACTTACCAATTTAGCCAAGTTTCCTGCATCGACTGTCCAGATTCTAGGTGCTGAAAAGGCATTGTTTCGAGCTTTAAAAACACGAGGCAAGACTCCTAAATACGGACTGCTGTTCCATTCGACATTCATAGGTAAGTTGTCTATCAAAATAGGAAAATGTTCATTTTGATTGCTTTAAAAGTACAGATATTGTAACTCGAAATTACTCATCGTATTTAATTAATATGGTAAATTAGTATGGTAAATCGTCATCTTTATTTGTATTCAGGGAGAGCTGGTTCCACCAACAAGGGTCGAATCTCAAGGTTTTTGGCTAACAAATGCTCAATTGCATCTAGAATCGATTGCTTCACAGGTAATTCTTTAAAAAAATATATTAAAACAAAATAATTTTATCTATGATGAACGGGCATGCACCACTCTGACTCAAGTGTGAGGGAAAAATCTACCCTATTGTCAATCTGAGAGAAATTAGGTTTCTAATTCTATAATTCTCAATTTATTTTGCAAAATACTAAAAATTGACTTGTCTTTTTCCAGAAACTCCGAATAGTGTTTTTGGAGACAAACTGAGGGAGCAGGTTGAGGAAAGACTTAAATTTTACGAGACGGGAGATGTGCCAAGAAAAAATGTGGACGTCATGAAAGAAGCTCTAGACGAATCAATGAATCTTTCCATTTCGATGGCAGCAGAATCAAAGAAGAAGAAAAAGAAAAATAAGAAGCGACAGTTGGAGGAAGAGGCTAATGGCAACGGAGTAGAAGAGGCGGCAGCTGAAGAGCCACCCCGGAAGAAGAAGAAAAAGCATCAAGAGGATCCTATGGAGACCTCCTTTTATGCGGGTGAAGTTGCCGAAAAGATAACAGAAGACACTGAAGAAAATCAACCTAAGAAGAAGAAAAAGAAGAAGAAGAAGCAAGAGGCTGACGAGTAAAATTGCGTAACCTTTTTTAGCTACTAGGTACCCATCTATTTTGTCGTCTTTCTTTCGGCCCTCACTTCCACTTATTTTCTACAGTAGTGTTTAGTCTAATATATGCAATTACATAAATGGTTTATAAATATATTACTATATTTATGGTTATAAATCCATTAGGGATCAGAATATTTGATATGATTATATACGTGTTAAATAATCTTGACATACTACCTTGCAATAAATTTTATTTCTTTTTTATAACATATAAATTCGGGTTTTCTGTTTATTATCATTTTCATTAATTAATTAAAAATGCAAAGACGAAATTTAGATGTTACCATTCTGACATACCACACCATTCATGTTGCCTTTTGCGTGAATATTTAAAAAAAACTGCCAGCTAAGTATCTACCGATAACTAATGAAAACAGTACCTTTGAAGCATAATAATATTAAAATTAGTAATTAGACACTTAAACGAATATTAAACGCTTTTAATTATCCAGTAATATCTTTAAAATGGAACTAATAAAATTTGAATGTGATTTCAAAGATTTGTCATTGATTTATTTAATTAAGGATTTTTAGATTTCACGAAAATATTTTTTATTATTTTTTTCTTTTTTACACTTTTAAATATAGTTTACATAATTACATCTTTACATCCAACTGACTTGAAAGAAAGCGTGTCACAAATAACACTGTGTGGTGTGCAGAGATTTTCATGACATTTGATGAATGCTTTCTCCAGAATTGAAATAGTACTACTTTTTGTATTGACATTTAGTGCACAATCTCAACGTTTACACACATAACGGAAAGAATAACAGTAACATCAATAAAAATAAGTTTAAAGTTATATCTCATTTCATTAAATTGAAATACATTGACAATTTTACTTTCCTAAGCTAGCCGTAACTTTCAAGTTTTGCTAGTTAGAATATTCATTAAGGTTACGAGTTACGGTGCTTGTGTTTTACAACATTCATATTGGTTACAATGTTGGTAATATTTTAGACAGTTAAATGCATTCATGTCAGATATTTAAACTTAAACTCTTCTCTCAGCAGGCTCAGCACCAAACACCAATAAATTATGTTTAATTAAAGTAAAGGAATAATAACATAACAGGAAAAACTGAATTAAATATCACATTCTTTTACGTTTGTTCTGCTATTTTATGAGTTGACTTGGATTTGACATAGAGCTACGTATTTCTTTCGAAGTATTCCCTCTCCCTATTGCGATTTTTTTACAAAACATCAAAAAATAAATTACTACAGAATTTATAAAGCACCCGTGTCTAATTAACATGCATAATAATTTACAATAAAAATTAAAACCCATTAAATACCAAAATAATAAATTAAATAAATTAACAATTAGGATTATAGACTCTTTTTCCAAATAAATGCTAGAATTAAATATTGTTATTGGTTCAATCGTCTAAAGACGGTCTGAAAAACATGAATCGATCAGCAATTCCCATGCTAGGACATTTCAGCACCTCGTAATCATTAACCCAGGCGAGGGTTAAATTGAAATCTTTGACAAAGTTCTCCGTTGTAAATTGGTCGCTCATCCGAGAGTAAAATCCTTGCAAATCAAATCTCTCTGACGGAATGAGTTGTTTGATAAGGTCCGGAAAGTTTCTTAGCCATTTTAGGGAGAAATAAAAGGATAAGCTTCGACTGGTATGTGAAGAGAAAATCAGATCGAAATCAGGACTTTCGTCATTACTTTTTGTTCGGATTCTGTTGTTAGCATCTTCTTTAGTTTCTGAATTCAATTTATTATTTGATTTGCTCGTATCTTTTTTCCCTCGATTATTTGTTTTCGGTTTATCTACAATTGTTTGTATTTTCTTCTCAATGTCATCCTCATTAATGAAGCTAAGTCCTGGTTTTGAGAAATCTATCGGTCCAGTGTTGATCTCCCCAACTTGTGTTTCGATTAAGCTAACCTTTTTCAAGTTTTGAGTTTCTTGCTCTTCGAACAATTTCTTCAAAAGCTTTTCCAGTACAGATGAACTATCATCGAGTAATCGAGGGGGTTCTAATAGTTTCGGAAGTTCATCAGGAGGATGTTCAGGCATTAAATCGCTTTCTATCAGGGACTGACTATCAGATTTGCAAACATTTTCTTTGTTTTTTGATTCAACTGCATTTTCATTATTTTCTCCCTGATTTTCACCCAGTTTTGTAATTGTAGCAGTTCCCTTTCCTGAAACTGGAACAGAGGACTCACTTGACTGCTTAGACTCCGCAGAACCCTTTTCAGTAGGTGTGGGTGGACTACTTTCTGAAGTTTGTTCACTCTTTGGTGGAGGGCTCTTGGAATTGTAATCCTTAATTTTAACCTTCCCCGTAAACTTTGGGGCCGTCCTAAGCTCGTCGATGTTTGCAATTTCTTCATGTAAATCGCTTTCTTTAATACCAGTACAACAATTTAGAGCTGAGGGATCGAATGGGGTGAGCTTCTGTGTTGAAAATGTATCCTCCTGCATAAAGTGTGCACTTCCCAGAAGGGTGATCAATAACTGTGTAATCTTCTTCACTCTAAGCAAAAAAATAATGCCTTATTATGGTAATTCATAATAATACTGTGACCCTGAAAGCACATGGCGTTATTATTTATCAGAGTGTTTGAAAATTTTTAGACTTACCAGGAGGAAGTTAGACGGGTCGAAAAGCAAGTACAGGTATTTTACAGTTTCTGCAAGAAAAAATGATTCCATACGATCCTCTTGCGTCAATGTTGTCACATCTCGAATCTAATAAAATTTATGATTTAGCAAGAAAATTAAGAAAATAAAAAAACATCATGTAGCACAATTAACATTAATGAGCACAAACGTCCACCTACAGTTGCAAAGCCGCATTCGGTTCTTGCGGAATGCTGAATAGAGTGAAGTATATCCTCGCCGATTTCTAACATGTAAGGATCCCCTGTTGCTTTGTACAGATACATAGCAGACTCGATTAATTCTGGACGGAGTGGATACCCTTCCCTTTGATGACTTGCTCGTCCCTTCAATGAAAAGGAAAAAAAATATAAGTATGTAGACTAAGACTACATCCTAATTACGACAAAGGAATTATCAGAAACTGACTATTGAAGTAAAGAAATTACCCACATTAAATATAAATGAGCAAAGTTTAAAATTAAAATAAATACAAAGAGAATTTCCATCTAAGCCATAAGCATCCGATATTCGTTTGAAAACCAGTGCATGCTCAAATATAAAAACAATACTGCCGAAAAAAAGATAGTAGAATAAACATAATTTATATTTCAATAACACACGGTTTAGGAAGTTAAAACAAATTCAGTCAGTATATATTTTTTTATATCAATGTCATTTCAAACCTGAACAATATTGTAAAGCTCTGGCAGTCCGCCGTATTGTTTCAGGATTCTATGATAGTTAGTCATTGCTTTCATCCCTGTCTTAAATTCTCCAATCAAACTTAACAATCCAGGCCAGTATGCTTCAAGACTGGCGACACAATTTTTTTTTAAATTTTTTTCATTAAAATTATTTGTTATTTCCAATTATTAATATTTGGGAAATTTATGTTTCTTCACCTTTGAAAAGTTGTGGTTGAAACATGACCTTGTCCCATAGTAGCCCATACATACCAACCTCCTTTTCCTAAATGCTTTTCTATTGCTTTGAAGCTCACTCGGAACATATGCATCAATTCAGGCTTTTGGAACAAAATTGCCCCTTTGACTAAATATTCGAAATAACTGTCGACGCCTGCCCCTATTCCAGAATCCAGTGCAGTCCATTTTCCTGATTCAGTATCAATGTGATTTCCCACAAGATCTATTGATGAACGTTTGGAATATAAAGAATGCAGAGCACGTAAAGCTACCTGCAATCAAAAAATTACGAGAATTTATTTATTTATTGTGAAATAACACTTCTTTCATCAAATTTTTTGAAAATAAATAAATAGCATATAGAAACAATACCTTTTCATATAGAGGATCTCCTGTCAATCTACTTAGAGCACCAAATTCGACAATGAATGTTCCCACACCGGCAGTACAAGTAATGGGAGTCTCATTTGGAGGAACACCATATCTTAAATTCACCGTTCCATACGGCATTCCTGTGTTTGTGTCGAATGCGGGCAACAATTTTCTTGCCACCTTTTCAGCCAGTCTACGATTCAAAAAATAGAACGAACATTCGTAAGAATTCGATTTAAAAGATTTAGAGAAGGTTTGTAACGTAATAATTGTACAATTTAAAAATAAACTAAGCTTTCGTTCGACTGATTCCCTTTGTAAAAATTCACTACAGAGTAGCTCACCTTAATAGAGGACCATTGCAAGGCCAGCCTTTTTCTAGTTCCATTCCAGCTCTAAACAATATTGATAATGATCAAAATCAAAAATTAGCAAGTAAAATAGAATAGATGGATTTTTTAAGGTCTTGACGCACAATTGCGACTAAACCCATTTGGACGTTCAAAACAAAATTACATGTCCGAAAATACAATGAAATATTTATTACTTGTGGCTAAGTAAATGGGCCGATAGCAATCCTCCTAATATCCGTATATTCGTTTCAAACACTGATACATTTATATTCATGTCAAACTGGGCATTGTGGATGATGAGATGGGCCACACGACGAAATTCAGAAAAATCTAAATTATGATAATAATGATATTTATTCAACATGTTCGGATAAAACAATTAAAGCGTAGTATAGTAAGAACCCCGAGTGAGCCTGACCCCATTACTTGTGAGACATACTTACTTCCCATAATCGCCAATGTATCCAATGTATCAATAAGAGTAAGAGAATAACTAAATGTTGCAATTCAAAATAGGTTGTAGGTTAGATAAACTAAATTGAAACCTTAGTCAAGTTAATAAGTAACAATAACTTATATCGTAGTTTTACCTTCCCCATGTGTCCATCCCATCGCAAGACAAAGGTCTCAGCTCATCAAAAGGATATGCGTGCAACAAATAGTTATCATAGCCATGATAAAACATTTCAACAACCTCTTGCCTGAAAAAAGAAGAACGAAACTTTATATGACGGAAAGTAAATGTCAGATAACTCCCAGTTCAATATTAATTTTAAATTTTACAAAAAACACAGCTAAAAAACATGCTTCAGAGAAAATACCAAACGTTGCTAATATAATTAATTATTTATAACCTCTTCTATCTAGGAATAGTAAATATTCGGAATCTTCCTAACGAGACTAATAAATCATATCCAATTACCTTAGCTGATTGATTCGTTTTTCATCGTATGTTCTGATTGCTGAAATAGGGTCAAATGTTATACTGCTTATGAACCATAGCGATCCTATCAAAATTGATGGCCACGCTGACATCCTATGTCCGGTTCAATTTCAGTAACTGCAGAAGTTGTAAATGAAATTGTCCACCGCTGCTGTCAATTGCCTTTCTTCCAGCTATATGAAATTGATTTTTATCTACCCGGTTCCTTTGTTGCTTGTTTTGTTCTTTTCAGTGGCAGTGTCAGTTTTTTTGACAATTTTCATTAATTTTCAGTTCAGTAAATCTTTGTTTCCTCTTTTATTCTTCATTGTTTATTGATATGGCGTTCGATATTCTGATTCTTCTGACCTGTATTGATCCACCGAGCGGTGAGCACTGTTGAGTTGACTGTAGGTACTGTATCAACAAATACTTTACATAAACATTGACACAGCTGCTATAGGTTTTTCCTGATGTCACGCTCACTTTACTGCCACTTCCGTCCGATGTCCGATTCAGTGTTCAGTAGCTTTTACAAATATGGCATAAAAGCTGAAAAAATAGGTATACACAGATAATTTGAAAATTAGGTCACTAGATATTTTTCAAATTTTTGACATTTTAAATTGTATATTTTTACATAAAATAGCGAATTCTAGAAGATAGAAATTCAAAAATAGTGTTTACGTTTATGAAATTGCCATACCCTTACCAATATTTTATTCCAGAATTGAAGTCAATAGTCGCATTGCAATGAATACCACTTTCTTTGAGGTACTTGGTAGAAATCAGCAAACTATTAAAAATTAAAAATGTCAATAAAGACGATTAGCTAAGCTAACTACGTGTACAAAATGGTTAGATATATGGAGCGTTTGAACACCGCGCTAATACAATAATGCAGATTATAGACGGTTTATAGTGGATGGATGATATTTTGGAGTTCAATTCGTTTGGTAATTCAGGTAATTCGTTTATGAGGTATCTTGTTCTTGTTTGCATTTCCAGATTTCCAGTGTGTCGCCTCTGCGTCTGCCTGTCCTGATTCTTAATACTCATCCAGCCAATTCTAATGTGGTTAATTTTAACTAGGTAATTAGATTTTTAATCTTCAATCGTAGTAATAGGGAACATTATTAATAACTTCTCGATTTCTCCGATATTCCTGAATTGGAAGCGCTTGGCATCTGTGCGCGCGGGCATTGAGCAAAAAGTTATTCATTATTATTTTTTTCTTTTTTCTAGATGCCATTTACAGGTATCTATCGCTAAATCGCTATACAGGACAGGAGGACTAGGACCTAGGTTTACAGGAGGTAATCCATCAGTCGGAGATATTATGCAAATCCGCACCGACGACCGTGACCTTCAGCATTCTTGAGTATTATAAGAGAAGATATAGGAGAGGTTGTACAGAAATTACCATTTTATTTTCTTTTGGATGTAATCTATTTACCGTCTTACTCTTACCATTAATAATTTTAGTTCTGTTTTGGTGTATAGCTCATAGGAAATCAAAGCAAAAGCTTCCTTCCAACTTGCAACTTGTTTGAAGATGGCCATGGCAAATAGTGGAAACTGGGATGAAGACAGCTTCAGCAGCGGCACTGATAGTGACGAAGGAGTCAGCGTCGACGACATTATTTCGCGAGAAATAAGTAGAGCCAGTGGAGATTGTCCACCGACATTTCTGAGGAAGAGTGGCAAGAATCTGGAGTGGGACTACTTTTTACTTAAGAAAGAAAATTTAAAACATGTTGCCCCAGTTAAGCTCTTTAGACATGCTCCTTTGTCAAACATTGCCGATAACTTTTTTACCTTGAATGTTCATATAGAGTGCTTTAACCCGTATGTGAAATGTGACAGGACAGTCAATTGGATAGCAAAATTGGTTCATTTTGCCGGTACGCTTTCGTTCACGCAAATGAAAGCAAATATAAATACCTAGTAGTACACAAATAGTAAGTAGAACTATAACTGAGTTTATATTTGCAGGTTACAGAGCTTTAGTAAAATACGAAACTTTCGACTGTGAGGAGTCTCGGTTTGGCTGGATTGACTTTTGTAGTGATGTCCCTAAACCCATCGGATACAGCGCCAGAAATGATATACTTTTGTTTCCACCTTATGATGTCAGACGAAAGTATCCACACTTCCTGGACGAAATGAAAAGATGTGTACCTCTTGGATGTCCAACGCTACCCCTTTCTCATTTGCAGACGGTTAAAGACGCAATACTTGCTACACAGAAGTGAGACCTGAAAAAATATATGTTTATGCATTTCGGTAGCTGTATAGGTACTTAAGTAGATAATAAGTAAAAATGTGATTACATATATCTCAGGTTTGAATTTATATTTGCTTTAGGTATAAGATTGCTGACAAAGTCGAAATTGTTGACAACTGTTTTACTGGTCAAAATTGGTTGGCTACCGTCACAGGTAAAATTGCTTAAACCCTCCAGGATTTATTATAGTTTATGAATGCAGCATAATATTCAGTTTGGTTCAGTACTAATCGCTCCCGGTTCGTAATTTATCCCATCGTAATTGCTCCCACCGTAATTGCTCCCTGCATTAATTGCTTCCGACCTTTTTTAAAAATACTGAGGATTGGGATGACTATTATTTTCACATTAAACGCTGTTGTCTGTTTCTAAACTAAAGTAGCTGCCAGAAATCTGTATGCAATTTAAATCCTAAGGCCCTCCTGGCCCTCCAATCCAATTTGTTGTACACACCGCATCGATCTCGTAGTAAGTGGTAGTGGTAATAGTATAGCAGTTGCAAAAAAGTTGGATGCAAACAGCAATATTAAAAAAGGTTCGGGAGCAATTGCTGCTGGGGGCAATTAATGCAGGAAGCAATTACCGTGCCGCCTTCTTTTAGTCTTATTTATGCATACTATAATATTATGTAGGTATTTCTAAATTATTGCAATTTAATGCTGTCTAACTATGTTTATTCTAAATTGAAATATTTATATTTTGTTCTAGGCATAATTGGAGACAGAATCCACTGCACGTACTTTGGTCGCGAGAAGAGCGACAGTGGTTTCTGGCTAAATTGCCAATCTGAAAGTGTTCATGATCTTGGATTTAGTCATGCCATTGGATACACGTTGGCTGGCATTCCGACAAACTTTGCGGAAATATACGACAAGACGCAAATTATGAAGGACTTTTGTATTCCATTCACAATCGAAGTGGGAATGGTTCTTGAAGCTCGACATCCGTTTTTTACGTATAGAATTGCATATTGCAAAATAATTAAAGTATTAAAATTTGGATATTTCTGCGCTGAATTTGAATCAGAGGCCCAAGAAGATGGGCATCAGTCCTTGCAGTATATGTTTCATATAACGTCTCCCTATATATTTCCTTGTGGGTAAGTGATAGTTTATGCACTTGGTTCAATTAAAATGTGCCCCTAAAATAGCAGTCAATTGTAATTTTCCATGTGCCTTAATATGTGTTACCCAACTTTTCCTTTCAAGATTTTCAAAATCTCATGGAATTAAATTATTGGTTCCCAAAAGGGAAAATCCTAAAACGTTTGACTGGAATGAGTTTTGCAAGAAAAAGTCTTTAAAGCCCTTGCCCCTCGAACAATTGCTTCAGCCTCAGGTACTTTCTTCAGTTATATAAAAAAAACAAAAGCTTTTAGCTCCAATAGATATCAATGCGAATTCTGCGAATTCTCCTCATTCTTATAATCTTGACTTGAGACGTGAGAAGCAGTAATCAATTCATATTCATATGAATTCATGTATTTAATAACTCTAATAACCATTAATAATATTTTATTATTATGAATACAGGTCGCATTATGCTATGCTGCATTCTTAGTTGAGGTCTTATTTTGTCAAATTCACGCTTATATTTAACCAAGGAAAGTAGAATATTATATATACTGATACTGATACTGATATATGTATTTAACTAACAACCGCTAACCCTGTGTAAAGAATAATAAACCACAGTAAGGCGAATTCAATTCAGAGTAGCGTTTGACCTATTGACTTCGTTTGCAAACTATACGTTCCGTTGGACACTATTAGTGTGAGCATAAAGGTTTCGAACGAATCTCAATTCTTTTTTTCCTGACCTTAGAATGCCCTTTTGACTTTGACTTATTGACCCCATTTTTTCGGGCATCGTGGCTTGGCAGGCAGGTAGACTTAGTATTCCTATACAGAGCAACTATTTATTCTTTACTTATGACAATGTGGAAATATAAAAATTCACAAAAATTGGAAACTATTTTATTTTAATTTTATTTAACTTTTTTTAAAGTGTTCTGTAAAGGTTCTTGGTTTAATGGTTGATTGGGCATGGGTGGTTAATTGGTTAAATATTTTGCAATGTAACTTTAAACGTAGAATAATTTGTTAATAATATTATGATCTATGACTAGCGATAATTATTATAATACATTGCAAATTGTTTTGTTTAGTAACAAAGATTGCGATTATAACACAAACGTTTAATAATATGTGTCTATAAAATTGCATAATATGAATTAATAATATTTGCTTATATTATAAAATCTGAAGATGCAGAAAAGCCGAAGGTATGATCTTTAAACTGACAATCTGTGTTTTACAGAAAACTGGAAACCCATTTGAGGTCGGTATGAAATTGGAAGCCGTAGATGTGTGGTAAAAGTTTACATATCATTTTCTTAATTCTAATCTAATTTTGTGTCTAGTTATTCATGTTTAGTATTAATCTATGAGCATCTAGACCTATTTTACTAACTGGTATCAATTGCTATTTTTAATTGCTCATTTAGCCGTCCAGCATATCTTGGTCCTGCGACAGTGACAAAAGTAGTTGGTAGGTATTTTTATTTTTTACTATTTAATAACTATTTTTAATTATTAAATTATCATCAATTGCAAATAGTCAATCATAATTCATAGTATACATTACTGATTACTTACACCATGCACCAGCCCGATATCCAAAGTTGTTTTCTCTTACCTCATATACTCATTGTAATACATGCAATGCTGCTGCAGCTGCAATGCAATGCTGCTTTCACTCAAGACAATTCTCTAATCTACCTGTTTTGGCTGAGTTTATTTCAAAAATGTCTGCATTTAAGAGAAAGCCAGCTTTCTCCAACATTAAAGAAATAAAGCTATCAATGCCTTTTATTTATTTCTGGGCAATGGTAGTTTGTTTTCATAATTTTGCCAGTCTTGGCAAGACATGGCCTGATTCGCCTGATCTGGAAGAAAACAGCAAGACTCACGTGCTACGTATCTCTATAAAAACATTTCTCACTCATTTTTGGAAAACAATCTGGCCGCTGGCTGTCCATGAATACTATGGCATATAATACAGGAAAAAACTCTCTAAACTCTGTTTAATTTTTATGAATCGACAGGATATATCTATTTTGTTACTTTGTATGCAAAAACTTTTTTAAATTAATAGAACATCTATTACTTCTGCATTTTGACGGATGGACAAGGGACAATGAAATATGTTATCAGTGGTCACACTTTTACTCGCCAGATATTTACCCCTTGGGTAAGTAATTCTTAAATAATTATTGAGAACAAGATATTATAATGACTCATTGATAAATGTAACTTTCTGGAATATTAACGTTCACCATAAAAATTAGCCACCTTTTTTCTAGCCCTACTGCCCAAGCACATCAAGCTTTCACTTTTCCCGAAATGAAAAAGCTTGTCATGCTGAGAAAGATGTGAAGAAAGTTTTGATGGTGCTATGATTTACGTGTTTGTAAAGTAGTAATATTATTTTGATGTTAATTAATAGGTTGGGCTGCACTTGTTGGTCACGAATTACAGAGCTTTCCAGAGAATCATAAATTGGAAGATGAAGTGAACCGAAAAAACAAACTGCCGAACATTCTATTTTAATGTATCACGATTAATTGAGATGCTTGATTGATAAATTTCGATTGAGATATTGTTTCTAATTTTGTATATACTGTACCTACATATTGTGTTTGACCACAACTAATTAATTAGTAATCAATTTCCGTATTCCTAATTAGCAGCCGTCACGGATGAAGCATCAGAGTAAAATAAAAAATAAATAAAGCAATACAGTAATTAATTGATTCATTTATTTTATCCCGTTAATAATTTTAGCCAAAGATATACTCGCACGCATTCTCTCTCACGTCCCATTAAATTGTCTAGACAAAAAATTGTAATTAATGTAGCCATAATAGGTACGTACATATGTAGTTTTATCACACGATGGTGAAATGCAAGTAATTACAATTACATCCTACTTTTTTAACAAACGAAAACACGAGATAAACGTCTTCATAATATTTATAGCACTAATAAATGTACATATAATATTATTATATTTACTTTACGCTCTACAAACTAAATGCATAAGATATCGTAAAATTAAAGATATTTTGTAACAACGAAAGTGTTATCTAAGAGCTATTCTATTAAATTATTCTAAATTGTATTGAGATACAAAATAACAAGATGGTAGGATAAAAGGATTACAAAACAATCAAAGAAAACAAACACTGAAACATGCTATTATTATTCGGACATTCGGATACTTACCGTTTATTAAGAGGATAAAATCTCGAATATACACAATACAAAAAAGAAAACAAAATTGACAAAAATAGACATCGCCGGCTAGTGATACTGTCAATCAAGATATAAAATATTATATTCACCAATAATTTCCGTCCTCGTCAAACTTAATAGAATTCACCGTCACGTCTATATTTCCGCCGCGATAACTTCCTCGTTTCTTTTTCGTCTTCTCGTGTCTAAATGATTTCCCTTTAGTGTGTTTTAAATCTTGATTGGCCTTTTCACCCCATGAACCTCTTGCTCCTCTCTACAAAATGGCACATCGTATCTCCATTAAGTCAAATTCCTAATATTTAGTATGATTATATTTTTAAAGCAACGAACAACAAGTGATCTGACTTTGACATCCAAAACACTAAAAATTCAGAAGCCTTAGATAGACGCTCTATATAATTTTCTATTAATATTATTTAAGATCGAAGTGATTGTCATGTCCATTTGTCCAGACAAACACTTTTGCGAAAAAATTTCGCATAAATTCACATTTAGACGATTCATGTGTCAATTCTGCCATTCTGCCTAATTTGTAACCTGTGTTTATAATAAGTTTTGTATATAAAGTGTTATTCAAAGTATAATTATCGCACTTGATCTAATCGAAAGTGATTTTCTTGTTTTCTTTAGGAGCATTGCTATCGAATCCTCCACTTTTGCGGGGGTTAGAAGGAGCACCGCCTCTTCCTCTGAATCCACCGCCGCGATCTCCGCCTCGTCCTCCTCTGAAACCGCCACGATCACCGCCTCTGAAACCTCCGCGGTCTCCTCCTCTGAAACCTCCACGGTCGCCGCCACGGAATCCTCCGCGATCACCGCCTCGAAAACCGCCACGGAAACCACCGCCACCTCGGTCTCCACCTCTTCCTCCTCTGAATCCACCGCCTCGATCNCCTCCGCGGTCTCCTCCTCTGAAACCTCCACGGTCGCCGCCACGGAATCCTCCGCGATCACCGCCTCGAAAACCGCCACGGAAACCACCGCCACCTCGGTCTCCACCTCTTCCTCCTCTGAATCCACCGCCTCGATCTCCACCACGTCCCCCTCTGAATCCACCGCGATCACCTCCTCTGAAGCCTCCTCGGAAACCGCCTCTTCCTTCACCATCCTGCAATTGTCCAATTTCCAAATTTTAACTTCGTAATCGACAAAACCCAAATAATCACTGATCAGACTACTAAACTAAGCTAATAAATATTGTTAACATTAAATTAAACCCATACACAATTACAGAAGGATCGTGAAGGAATAGGCGCGTTTACCAATACCCTTGTCCTATGTACCACACTACGCTTTGAATAACACTAGCAACTTTATATTAAAATTGTTTTGAATTGTAACAAAACACATTTTTTTCCTATTAAAAAGTTATAAAGAGTTGTGAAGTCAAATGTCAGACCACTTGTTGCTCTAAAATGACATTGCTACTTTTCCTACTCACTTTAGCTTCGAAAGAATTATCTCTCAAACTTTCGTGGACTTCAACCTGTTCGGCTCTGACGCGACGAAATGGTACCTTTTGGTTCTGTAATTTACCATGCCATATAGTACATAAAATTAAATATTTAGCCTTAATTATAGGGAAATAAAAAAATACTTCTAAATAAAAAATAGAACATAATATAACATATTATAGTATAAATTATAATTGAGTTAAAAATATACGTTGAACAAAATGTGTCTTGATTCTTATGATTTCATATAGATAAATCTACGAAATCCCCATGATTCAAGATTTTAATGTTGGCCCTCGGAAAGATACACCAGTGATAGTGCACTAGTATATGGCAAATAGGCCGCAATGATTCAATTGCACTTATATTTCACTTATAGTGCTATACTTATTTAGACTTCAATAATCAAAAATTAACTTTAGATTGCCACAATAATAATAGTTAAAAGAATATCGACTTACACCACCATTTTGCCATTTGCCTCCGCTTCCAAAACTTTTGTTTCCATTCCACGATGTATTTCCGTTTTCTTCTTCAACCTCGCCGTTCTCCTCATCGTCTCCATTTTCTGTCACAGCAGCATGACCGTTAAGAGCAGGCTTCTTAAGAACAGGGACATCGTCATCCGAATCCTCCTCTGAACTAGAAGATTCCTTCTTTTTCTGAACTGGTGTAACGGCCTTTGCAACTGGTTTAGCGGCAACCTTAGGCTTTTCATCTTCGGAATCGGACTCTTCGGAGGAAGAGTCTTTCTTCTTAGCCGGCGTCACTACTGCAGCCTTAGCTGCGGGTTTCGCGGGAGTTGGTTTCTTTGCAGCAGGCTCGTCATCTTCCGAAGAGTCATCTGAGCTGGAAGATTCTTTCTTTTTGGGGGCAACTACTGCTTTCGCGGGTGTAACCGCCTTAGCTACGGGTTTTGCAGCTGCCTTTGGTTTTTCATCTTCGGAATCGGACTCTTCGGAGGAAGATGAATCTTTCTTTTTCGCCGGGGTGACCACTGCTGCCTTAACTGCAGGTTTAGCAGGTGTAGGCTTCTTTACAGGCACGTCTTCTTCGGAGGAGTCATCTGAACTAGAAGATTCTTTCTTTTTTGCGGGAGTTACAACTGGAGTTTTAGGGGCAACTGCAGGTTTAGCAGGAGTAGGCTTCTTAACGGGTTCATCTTCTTCGGAAGAGTCGTCTGAACTAGAAGATTCTTTCTTTTTGGGGGCAATTACCGGTTTGGCTGGGGTTACTTTAGGGGCAGGTTTTGCGGCGGCCTTAGGCTTTTCATCTTCGGAATCAGACTCACTGTCGGAGGATGACTCTTGTTTCTTCGCTTTAGCTGGAGTTACAACAGGAGTCTTAGGGGCTACTGCAGGCTTTGCTGGAGTTGGCTTTTTAACCGCTGGCTCGTCTTCTGAGGAGTCATCTGAACTAGAAGATTCTTTCTTTTTTGCTGGAGTTACAACAGGAGTCTTAGGGGCTACTGCAGGCTTTGCTGGAGTTGGCTTTTTAACAGCAGGCTCGTCATCTGAGGAGTCATCTGAGCTAGACGATTCTTTCTTCTTTATAGGGGTTGCTTTAGCAGGAACAACAGGTTTAGGGGGAGCTTTAACGACTGTTTTAGGTTTTTCGTCTTCTGAATCACTACTATCATCTGATGATGAAGATTCCTTCTTTGCTTTCTTATTAGGAGGACTGGCTCCAACTGATATTCTTCGTTTTACAGGACCGGTTCTGTTAAAGGCAAACAAATGCATTTAAATAAAAATTGATTACCTATATTTTTATGTTGTCTGTCCACCGTTAAATACAAGACCTGCCAAAATCTAGTATTATTTATATCATAAAACCGTAGAGGAGAACTTACGTTTGAAAATGATTAAATACATCTTGAAGAGAGGGGGATCCTTGAGGTAGCGTCGGCTATATTTAAAACACATCAAATCAACTAATTATCCAATAATTCAATATACTCCAAGTTAATCATAAATGTTAAATATTGCGATTATTATCAAATGGCTCTGTTACTGCTGACTGCCAAAGGTCAGACATTCAGTAGTTCATTTAAATCAAAATGAATATGCATAAATAAAAGTTGAAAGTCATACGATGATTTATATACTCAACAATACTACGAAAGTGAACAATGAACTTACCGGTTTTACTTTCTGCTTAAAAGATTCAGCTAAATTATTAGCAGTTTTTGTTAAATATCCATAAACTAGAGCGGCCAAGCCGCTATCATCTGCTGCAGCCATATTCAATCAACTTTTCACCGACTACAAAGTAAAGAAAACAAAAAATATTAAAAAAATGAAACAACGACTATAAACAGATGACAGACCTCAAAAATATCTCGTTAGAATTAGTAATATTTAAATTTAATAGTTACATTTATTGCCAGTTTTTCTTTAGTTTTTAAACTACGCTGCAGCGATTATTGATTCGGTCTTCGAGCGTCCGTCGTCCTTCGAGAGTACCTGATGGCTGACTGAATAGAAACGAGCAAGACGAGCACACAGACTCTGATTTCTTCCTCTTTACAGCGTGCAGTAAATGCATGCGGCTCGGTCCGCTAAAAAATTTTGTTTGATTACACCACGTTTTCCAAGGCTAACGGCGTGCACATCGTCCACGCTGCTTTTAACATAGCTCCTATCCCTGCCAGTTTTGTATTTGACCCACTACACTATATCCAGGATTTCTCCAGCTGTACTCTTATACTTCCAGGCTTAATTTTACTCAAATGTTACAAGGCAAATACATTCCCTCCAACAGAGTCGACGAATCGGCGTTTTACATTTACTCCACATTGCATTTTTCTCAAAGGTTAGCATAAAGTTGCGGCGACCCTATTGGAGATCGTCATTTGTGAATGGCTGGATTTGAAGGCCCGGGAAATTCATCCTTTGTTATGGTGTATTCTTGTGTATTTTAGGCCTGGAATGGAACTGTGAAAATGAGAATTTGAAACTTTGTCAAAATATCCTGCGGTAGATCTTCCAGTTTGAGTTTTTTAGTTGCTTTCAGTTTCAAACGAATTAAAAATTAAAAACTAAAATTTTGGTGTCACTACTTATATCCATCCGTCCTAAATGGTTTTATATAAAAATTCTATTTTCATTAACAGCTGACAGACAGCTGAGATTTTTAGCACGAAACGAAAGGTAAACAGTAAACAGACTGGACTTTTGGACACTACTGTGGACAGTCAACAGTTCTAGATTCCCAATAAAAAATGACAAATATTCAGTATAACAAGCTGAAAAAGTATATGACTGATTCAAGCTTTACGTTCACGGACGAATGGCTAACTGCCTGTGTCTCATGGATTACAGAAAATTATCCTACAAACCAGGTAAGGTCAAAGGTAAATTATTAAAAAAAAAAACTACCTAGCCTATATTAAAATGTCAATCAAAATACAATAACAAATAATAAAGAGATAAATAAATAGCTTTTTTAACGATTAAATAATATTTTTACCAGATAACTGATCAATTCTTAAAGGAACAAATCGTCGAGCAATGGTTGGGTACCGATTTAGAAGATATGGAATGCAGCTGCCTGCCTAGTAATTTAGAACAGAAAAAGTGCATGAAATTAACTGGACGATTTGGATTACAGGTGATTGTGGAAATATTTTTTACGCTTTTCAATTTCACATTGATAATATTTACAAGTATTGTTATTTGGGGGTTGTTTTACATTTATCTTTATAGATTAATTCATTACAAGATATTGGAGAGTCGTCCTACACGCAATTAAATAAATTGAAAAAAACTGTCAATGAAAATGCGTCTGTGGAAGCAAGAGACAGTAATCATTGCAAACCCAGTTGGGAACCAAAACCCAGGCGCTGCTTATATATGTCCATGACAGACGGCACCCAAAAAGTATTTGGTCTTGAAATGACGAGTATACCTAGTATTACTTTAGCCTTGAAGCCTGGTGTCAAGGTTCGTGTAATTTATGTACCTACCTTGCCTTCATTTTCGAAGTTACTATTTATACCAACCAGCGCTTCATTATTTCATTTCCGCAATTAATTTACTGACTCATTTAAAGGTAGTAAACAAGGACGCAGTTCTCCGGATTAGAATTTGAACATTTTTTAAATTGCGATTATTGGTATATAAGTATATGTAGTTTTAAAATCAATTTAATAAGTTTTTTTTTTAAATACTTGCTTTAATTTCATAGGTTCTTATAATCGGTCCTGTGGAATCTCGGCGGGGTGTCATTCAATTAAAACCTGCAAATGTGAAATTATTGGGAGGTGAAGTTGAGCAGCTCGCAGTAACGAATGCAGTAGAAAATGTATTAGCCCGAAATCTGTAAGATTTTAAAAAGATATTACCCGAATATTAAGATCTTATTTCTGTATAGAATATAGAAGGATGAAAAAATCTTCCATATAATACATTTGTAAAAATGTATTTGTATGTTTTATACTATAGACATCAACCTGAAAATACTGAACCCGGGAACGCAATAACTGAGAGTCAGCTTAATCGTTTAGGGAATAATAGTACAAATACGACACAGCAATCCCAGTCAAGGCAAGAGTCTCGTATAAACGCCAGTACAAATAATGCCAACAATCACGGAGAATTTCCCGATGATGATGACTTCGACATTGCTGCTGCTGATGCCTTTAGCGATGATGATTTGTTTATGGATATTGATGAAAATGCGTTAATAGCTTCAGCATCAGGACCATCAAGGTCGACAGGCGTTAACAATGACGATACTGTAGTGATTTCTCAAAGTTCGTTTTTAACTGAACCAGTGAATCCTTTCTATCATCCAAATTCCTCACGCCGCAACAACACTAGCACTAATGTAGAATACCCCCCGACGGTTGAACTTGAACTCGATGATGAGCCAGGTGGGAATTCTTCAAGAAATACTACAAGAAACACCAGTGTTAATTCTTTACCAAAGTCCTCAAAGGATTTAATGAATCCACCTGTAATCAAGAAATCTACCTCCATATCTGCAAGAGAAAAATCATCTAAAAGTACAGGTTTCAAAAGTGCTAAGACAGAAGTGGGAAAACAATTAAAAATTGAAAGATTTTTAAAGCCAATGCCTGTTATTATTGATCCCCCGACTCCCGAACGAGAAGCAAGGAAAAGACTGAAAAGAGCCCAGAAAGATGAGGATTCTAATCCAACTGTTCACGAAAATGGTGGTACTTCAAAAGTGGCTGTTGTAGATCCTATTACAAGTAATGGTCAAGTTGCAGATATTCTTGCAGACGATGACACTTCGAATGACTCATTGATGGATTTAGTAGAATCTTCAATCGACGAACAATTAAGAAACGAAGAAACCAATGACATCGACATCGATTCTGTTGCACCTTCAACTTCGGTTTCCAGAAATAAAATTACAGCGCCTATTTCTGTATCTAAACACCCATATGTATTCTTAAAGCAAATACATGAGGATTGGGATACTCATTGCAGCACAAGAAAAGTTCTTCATGTGAAAGCTTGCATATCTACATTGTTGTCCAACATACGCATGGAAGGTGGACAGTGGGCTTTGGACGTTTGTATTAATGACGGTTCTGGTTTTCTAAACTGCACTATTGCTTCAGTTTTGCTAAATGAAGTTATTGGATTCACACCTGTTGAAATGAAGCAACTTAAAAAATTACCGGACGGGAAAGCTAAAATTGCTAAAAGTATGAAAGACTTAACTGGAACCCTTATCCATTGGAATGGTATTTTTGGAATCGAAATTGGAAGAAACCCTCTGCTTGTTAGTTACAGTGAGATAATGATTCACCATATTGCAGCATTGAAAGAGCGACTCACTCATTTATTATGAAATGGATCCATCGATTTAGTTCCTTGAATATTTTTCTGTGCACAACAACTGAACTGGTGCTTCTAAAGTTCTACTTCTAACTATATGAAAAGAAAAATTGTCACAACACCAATGCCAGTGAATCTATCTGACGTTATGTACGACAGATTACGTTATAACTCGAACGACTCGAGAAGTGATAAAACGCTCAAATATTATATTGAAGTTGAAAATTTTTACTGTACTTGTAAAAATATTTCGGGTGTTTAGCTTTTAAGTTAGGTAGTTACCCGGTACATATTTTCATAATTTTTTTAGCAAATACAAGAGCTTTCACTGATTCAAAGCGCTCAAAGCGGCAAATACTTGTTTAAATTTAATGTTTCTACAGGTTGTAAAGGTGTACAGTGTACACTCTGTACACCCTACTTTCGGACTTCGTATAGGTTCTTAGTAATAATAATTAGTTTATGACCTAATTAATCACAATTTATTGTTTAAGTCGTTATGAACAGTGATTGTAATTTGTACTTATTTTTAATATTGTCAATTAAAATCATCAATTTTCATGAATATCATGAAATTCTTAAAAATTCTTTTATACTATCCTTGCTTGTTACCGAGTAATA
>JABASI010001291.1:0-26354 GCA_019776505.1 Tomocerus nigrus
TTACTTTCAGAGCTACCTTTCATTTTATCTAAATTGTGCACGAGTATAAAAAATAAAAGAAGAAAAAGAAAAAAAGGGGAAAATATTGCTTTAAATAAGCTTTCCATATTTATTATACGTATGCCTATTACAATAATTGATAGGTGATAGCTCACTGCAGTGGTTCCCTACAAAGACTGACTTTTTTCGTAACAGTGGCACTACTTTCTTGCAAATATTTCATTATTTTACAAGTTGAGGTGCTGGTAGCTGCATGGTATATTATAATATATAGTAAAAGAGATTTCCTTCCTATAACTAAAAAATATTTGAAAAATGGATAAGCTATTGGAAAAAAGTGAAATACACTCAGTTGGCAGTGTAGACTCAGTTTTGGATGTCAATTTAGACGCTTCTGGCTGTCATCCGGAAGATTCAGTATGTGTAATAATTTTTAGGTCGGATCTTGACTAAGGGGAGGGATTTTACGTTCAATTGACTGTGAAGGAATATCCAGGGCTTCTGTTTAATTCCGATGAGCTATAGCTAGTAGTAGATTGATAGATGGTTCCTTGTTGGTTCCTCTTATTTTAGGAGAGGCAGTAAAATAAGTTATAGAAGTCTGTTCAGCCGCTGGATCTTAAAAGTTAGGTATTGAATTGAGAATAAAAGTGCGTAATGCTGTAAGGCGGTAGGCGGAAGAATTCTATTCGTTGGAAGGAGTGACAAGAATACGAGGAAGTTTTAGCAGACAATTTGACTCGAGCTGAGTGATGAGCCTCCCAGTTGACATTCACCAGCTCTCTCCAATTTTTTCTTCATTAGTTTTACTTTCTCCAAAGTGAAAGTCGAGAGCTTACACATATAAGTGGCTTACTTATTCAGAGTGATATAATAGTGCCTATCCTTTCAGTAGTCGAACTTTTATAGGGAACTATTTATAACTTTTTTCTATATGAATATTTCATATACAAAGACTACACAATCTCTGTTTTCAAAATTGAAAATTCGTGACTTCCTTTTGTAATAAAAAGATAGAAAGATGCTGAAAATTTTGTTTGGGAAGCGACATACATTTTAGCAATGTTCTAAACTTGCAAGGATTGTATGACCTACTTACAATTAAAGTAGGTAGTGTTTCTGTTTAATTATACCTTCTGTAATTAGTGGCTTTTTGTCGAACTTTCTCCAAGAAATATGAATGTTTGATTGCAGCTTGTAACTAGATTGTGACTACTTCTAATTTAATTATAAATACAAACTACTATGTATCTTTATATTGTCTACACCCAACTGAAAAGTTGGTAAACGCACATTAAAATTTTTAAATTCCCATTCAATGTTTGTACTGTACAAGCCATAATATAGTATTTTAGGCACTAATTAGAATTCAACATAATATTATTAATATCCTAATGAGATTTCCTTTTTTTCAGCCGCGACACTCTGCCAAATTACTGAGCGTCCTTCGACAAATGCCACAGCGAACAGGACCCGACGTTTTCTTTAGTTTTCCGGGTAAAAAAGGCTCGGTAAGTTTCCAGTGGTTGATTATCTTGCAGTGCACGTATGCTTTTAGGTATCCGTATGGCGATTAGGTAATAAAATTTAATAAAAACACTTTATAAATATTTATCAGTTGCAATATCAATAGAAGTTTGGTTTTAGCCGTCATGTAAATACTTGGCCAGCTACAATACATAGCTACACATGCATGTCCTTTATAAAAGAGGAGTTCTTTTGATGAAATTACTATAGCTGGCCCAGATAGGTGGCTAAACATAAATATGTAAAAGCCTAGCCTCTAGCATTTTTTATTATTGTTATTCGTATTGCTTGATGTCTGAAAGTCCAGGAGGGAGGGAAATTAGAAGTGCTAGTTCAGTGTCCTATAGTTATTGTAAGTAATTTCCTTGGCTTTTTGTGTATATGTTGGCGTCTTTTGAATAGAAAGTATATAAAGTAGTAAAGACTCGTGTAAGTGTTCTTGTCTCAAGCTAACAGTTTCATTTTGCTGTTGTATTCACTATAAAACGGCTGTTTACAGGCAATATTGCTCCCTCCATTGGCTCGATGGCCGTATGAAAATGGATTCACTTTTATGACATGGTTCCGTCTAGATCCTATCAATTCCGTCAATATTGAGCGAGAGAAGCCCTATCTCTACTGGTAAGTACAATACAAATACTACTGAGATCCATCTCGGCATGCTAACTCAACCAAAAACAATATGCAGTACACAATATGAGAGAAAAATATTTCCCTCTAGCATTTCCCTGTATGACATGAGTAGAATCGCCGGGAGTGCGTGGCAGGAAAGTCTGAGGATAACCTGGAATTATGCTCGAGGAAATGGCATGTTAGCGTTGATATTGATGTTATCGGAAATTGGATTTCTGAGCTGCTCTCCTTGTGCAGGGCAGAAGAGCCACAACAAAAACCTTAGGACACGACTAATTATGCATCCTGAGGAAAATATTCAAACTTTATTACAGTCCCTTCCCTTGGCATATTCAGATAGAGAGAGCATTCATGCAAGAAGAAGCCGCTCGAGTCGGCAGATATTCCAACGTATTCTTGCAATCTTGTCCTCCGTGGTCCCTGCGGTCTGTGCGCCTTTCGTGAATGCGAACAATTTGAAATTCATAACGTTCTTCCTGACGTGGAGATTAAAATACTTTCAGGTTGTAGTTAGCCAACAATACGAAGACGCAGGAGTAGAATTTAATTTGGTCGTTGTATGAGTTTCCGAATTCGTGTTATTATTAGTATTGGGCGGGCGGTGATAAATAAAACCACTAATGGGCCACAGAGACAAGACAAGACAGAGCTGATCTTTGCTATTTACCCAAAGGCGAATAATTTAGGCGCGGTGACTGGTTCTGATGGGAGATTTAGATTCCCACTAAGCTATGCCCGGCTCCCTCTTATCTATAAATACACGTCTATCTACTTAAAAGTATTAGCTCCCTCACATTCACCCACCGAGATATGGACAGATAGAATCCGATCCGAACAATGAAATGCAATGTTACGTAATTTAATGTAATGCTATGTGATTGTATGTATGTATATGGGCATCCGATCTAACTCTTCTCCTATCCACTAATTCCAGCTTCAAGACAAGCAAGGGTGTGGGCTACTCCGCTCATTTTGTGGGCAACTGTTTGGTTCTGACTTCAATGAAAGTGAAGGGGAAAGGATTCCAGCACTGTGTCAAATACGAGTTCCAGCCTAGAAAGGTATGTCTCCAGCTCCCGGCTCTGTTGCTTGGCAGTAGCCTTCTAATCTAATCTAATGCTCTCTCTCTCTCTCTCTCTCTCTCTCTAATGTTCAATGTCCTCTCATCTCTATGATATCCACTTATACTGGCTATTTATTACACATTTACACACGATCCATAGTCTCTCGCGCTCTCTCTCTCTCTCTCTCATCTCCCAAACTAAACAGGGCTACTACCACAGAATTTCTCTTCCACTAGGGACACCATGTTACTTTATAGCCATATACCTACCAATTACACAGCTACTATTCCTAATGGAACTGAATCGCTCGTCCAATATTAACAACCATACTAGTTTCCACGGAAATCAGCAAATCATGTATAAATTCTAAGGATCTTAGCCACTAGTTGCGATAATTTACAATGCGAAAACACGTGTACCCATGCTCATTTTATAAATTATAAAATGAAATAAAAATGTAGAACACTAAATATATAGCCTGTGTGTGTGTTTTATGACTATCTGCAGATAATTTCACAATTTCAAGCTTCCAACAGGGATTAATGCAAAAATGTAAGGTTTTTTTATTGGTACTTACAATTTCTCTATTGACTAGTAAAAGCAAGAGATGATGTACTAGCAGCTGAGCAGATAAAGTGCTGGTATATTTGCTCTTGATAAATGACAAGCCAGATTGTATGGATATTTGAGAGTTCATAAATTGTTAGGAATAGGGTTTATGTTGTTTAATGTAATGTTTGGAGGTGGTCAGGGGATTAGCGAAAAAAAATACATGCAGGCTAGATACATGTGGCTACAAATATCCTTAAATCTACTTTCATGCATGGCCGCGCACATATTGCACGAAGGCTGCCTTGGTTAAGAGAGGTAGGCAAGAAGAGTTACAAGTTGCAATTACAGTTAGTAGGGAGAACAGGGCAATGCTAGTAGACATTAGGTGGTCGCTCACATTCTCGCCCGTAATTTATTGCTGCGGGCAAGAGTTGAGATGTGCGCTAATTGGTGCCAAATGGGATTTGTTTGGAGAGTCCAACTCTGCTAAAAACTCGACATTAAAATATGTGGCTGACGTAGATGCCGAGGCTAGCGAAGTACCAGAAGTTCCCTAATAATTATTTCATGTGACAGTCCACTCTACCAGATATCAAGCAGACGTTCATTACGACCCGTCCTAGAAGCCATAGTATACACCGCATTAAAATTCTCAAACTTTAACTAGGTATTGATTGATATTATATATTGCGCCACGCGTATTATATATTTAAGCATATTTCTCCAGTCATTAGTACAACTATTCCTTTTACTGGCGCATATATACCAATATGGAATTTTAGAACAACATAGTAGTTAAGCACTTGTTCATTTGCAATGATGAAATTCTCATAGGTGTGATAATAAATTATCTCGCGGCTCTAGCATGATAGAATTAGAACACTGCATAACGGCAGTAGTATTACTTAATTTGACGCTGTCTATTTGAATTTCAGTAAAATATAATTACCCCCAACATTAATTAAGCACAAAAATCGGTTGATGTACTTTCTCTGTCGTTATATATGCCATCTCGACATGAAGGTTTCACCTTCAGGTTGAAGTTTGATGCGGTATTTGTATTTACACTACTTAGAAATAAAACTACGTGGGTCGTTAGAAATTCTATTTTCATATTAGGTACATATGCGCAAATATTTTTTAATCCAAATTGTGAAGGTTTTAATATTTGCAAAATTTTTTGACTACTGTTGGAATATGAAATAACTTAACTACTCAATTTTACATCACTCTTGTAGCTAATAAGATTAGATCCTTTAAACGATAAACATAAATATATTAAAATATAGACACTTTTTGTTAACTTACCTTTTCAATTTATTTAAGAAGGCTCCGTTTTGGCTACGAAGACAACATGTATCTCTTTAAATAATTGGAATGGAGTTATTAGGTTTATTTTTAGAGGACAAAAAGAGACTGCGAGAATCGTAGCTCCTTCAGTTTATTTTCTTATTAACTTCAAGTATTTTTGCAATTTTTTTATTCATGTACGAAATTATTTGTAGATTCGATGGTTGCATTTCTAGAGTCGCTACATAGGACGTGAAGTGAAAAATGGTTAGAGTGTGTGTATCTGTATTATGCAATGTAAACAGGGCAGCAGTCAGAAGTGGGGGATTGGTGGGGCTGGGAAGTGCTAGTGTGGAGGATTCCTTTTCGGACAGCAATTTGCAGAGCTTGTGGTTGTGTCGACTGTGCATTGGACATAAATATGTTAGTAGGAGGAAAGAGCTCTCTGCCCTCGTCATCGAGAATAGCAAGAATGGATGTGGTGTCAAGAAGAGGCCATTAGCTCTGTAGTAATATTAATAAGAAATTAAGGGTGTTAGCGCGGTTTGTTTGCTTAGGTGTGGATTTGGTGGCGAAGAGAGCGAGAGAGAAAGCGAAAGCGAGAGAGAGAGATGGGGAAAGTGTGCGGGGGTGGCCATGGTGAGTGAGAGAGAATGAGAGTGAAGATGAGGATGATGTTGAGTTGGGTTTTGATGGTTTTTGGTTTTGTTTTGTTTCAGTGGTACATGATAGCGATAGTGTACATCTACAACCGTTGGACGAAAAACGAGATCAAGTGCTTCGTTAATTGCCAATTGGCCTCTAGCACTGAGATGGCATGGTTCGTCTCCACCAATGAGGTAAGTTTATTTTTCATTAAGCTACAAATTGCTCTTTCACTTACTTAGAGAGCGTAGAAGTCATTCGGAGGCAAATCCAGTCTCCTACTTTCACAGTCCAGTTCACTTGAGTGTACATATCTATCTATCTTTACTTATCTGCATGTCCTTATTTCTGTTGTTCTCTCACTCCAATTCCATCCGGGGATCCACTCTCTCCCATCTACAGCTACCTACCTAAATAATATAGCCACTACCTAATATAATTCAAATACAGATATACCCACCTATCAAGTATCTGATCTTTTCCTTCTCCCTTCCACCAATGGAGTCTACTGCAATTATATCATGCGTGTATAGTTGAATGCAGCAGTGCCTAGATGTACTATTAGAGTAAAAGGAGCTAACTATTTATTTATTTATTTATTTATTTATTTGATTAGCATGTGGCCTGCGGCCCTGGCACCATCATTTAATGTTACAAATTATTAATAGTATATTATAAGTCGATGATAGATAGTATTAATATTTATTGTTGACAAAAANTATTTATTGTTGACAAAAAAGATTTTTTTTTTATAGTTTACTTAACTTTAGTTTAAGGCTAGATCATAAGTTTTAGACACATTAATCCAATATTTGTATAAATCTATATGAAAAGTTGTGGAGTTAGAATTTTCTTTAAAGACATTCATTAAAGTAGAATCTGTGTAGCTTAAGTTAAGGAAATAGGGATTAATTAATTCTCGATGACACGAAAGTATTGGACACACAATCATAATATGTAATAATGAGGATATTTCATTTTTGTTGCATAACGGACATACCACGTTTGTCCTAATTAGTATTCCATGAATTCGTATGTATAGTACATTAAGTCTAATCTGGGCAAATAATGAAACAATATTATAATTAAAATTATTATTAAGATAGAATTCAATGCCAATTTTAGTTTTCACAAGCTTGTATAAAGGAATATAAGTGCTATTTTGCATTCTAATAATATCTTCAGACTCGCAATGGGATTTAAAAGTTGAAAGTAGATACGGTATTTGGGATTGCAAAGATTCCGCATCATTTAATTGTAGAACTTTTTCTTGTTGAATCTCTTTCAGAAGGTTTTTGAATTGAAGAGCCCAGCAATATTTTGAATTAGTGCTTTCGGCTTCACATAGCTTTTTTGGACAGATAAACACTGATAGGTTAGACTGGTTTCCTTGCTTTGAAGTATCTTCAACAATAGTAGTAGACATTGCTTAAAAATGACATGTTTTATTTTTGTAAAACCGGTTTCGAGTCGCAGAAAGTATTCAGGAGTAGATTTCGGTAATCGGAGAAGGTTTTTCAGGAACATATTTTGAACTCTTTCAACTGTAGGTATATATCGCAGTGCCCATATGGAACTGCAATAAAGTAGAGTAGACTTAACAATGCTAGTAAATAGTTTTGACTGCATATTTAATGGAGGAATTCGAGATCTCTTCCCTATTTCCCACACAACGGCTGTAGCAGAATTACCACGTTTGGCGAAGTACGACGAAGCGACGTTGAAAATTCCGAGATCGTAAAAAGGTACTCCTAGATAGATATATTGATTAACAATTTCCAGCTTATCATTTTTCCAGCGAAAGGTATAAGGATATTTGTTTCTTTTTTTCCCAAAAATGACGACTTGTGTCTTACTGAGGTTGACTTGCAGGGTGAGACTATCAAAAAAGGAACTCATCACATTAATTTTTGCTTGCAGATCAACAGCGTTATTTGCTAAGCAGACAATATCATCTGCAAACATTAGTAAATGTATTTTGGCAGAGCCAAGTTTTATGGGGTTAATGCCAGATTCATTTAGCTTTTTGTCTATTCCATCGATAAACAAATTAAATAAAATTGACGAGAGAGACTCTCCCTGTATGACGCCAGAGTCGTAAGAGAATCCATCCGTTAGACCAATGTTTGTTTTTACTTGCCCCTTGGCTTTTTCGTAAATGTCTTGGATAATTCGTATCATTTTGGTACTTACTCCTTTGTCGTGGAGAGCAGAAAAAAGTAGAGAGTGATTGCAGCTATCAAAAGCCTGCTTTACATCAACAAACACAGTATATAGCTTTTCGTTCTTACATAGTTTGTAGTTAATGACGGTCATCAAGACGAAAATTTGTTGTAGACATCCTACTCCTCTTCTGAATCCGGCCTGGCATTCAGCAATCTTGTCGTTTCTGGAGGTCCAATTTTGAAGTCTATTTGCAAGAATTGAGGTAAATAACTTCAGTATGGTTTGTGCTAGGGCAATTGGCCGGTAATTTGCAACATCAGCAGAGTCTCCCTTTTTGTGAATAGGTTGTATTACAATTTCACACCAATTTTGAGGGATATTTGAGTTATCCAGAAAGTTATTGAATATATTTACAATTTCTGCTTGGTATGTTGGTGGTAGGTTCTTCCAGATTTCATTGGGGATACCATCTTTGCCTGGAGATTTTCCATTTTTTAATTTACGCAGAATAAAGTTTAGTTCCGCTAGACTGATTCGACTGTCAAGGTACTGATCAGTAGTAATAAGTTCCGGTTCTCGATAGTAGCTAATCCCTCTGTTTTTGAAGATTTCAGAGTAATAATTGTTCCACTTTTCAGGAGGGATGTCACAGACAGCGCTTCTATTTTTCCCTTGTCGATATTTGTTTACTTCTATCCAGAAGGTCTTACTCTGTGTCGTGTTAATTATGTTGTTCACACTTTCATCCCGGTACCATTTTCTTTTATTCTTTTTCAGGTTATTATAGTCAGCTCGAACACTTTGATAGCTCCTTTCTGCTAGTTTCTGGTAAGGAGAGTTTGCTGAGAGACGATATTCTTTGAGTTTTCGATTAAGATCAGCTTTCATTTGCTTGCAGTCGTCATCAAACCATCTAGCAAGGCGGATAGAAGATTTTGTATTGTAGTTGTGCTTTATGACAAGATTACTTTTTTCAGCTGCTTTAAAAATATTTTCATTGATTAATTCAATCATAGCATGACTAGAAGTTGTTTCAGGCAGTGGGAATTCAGTTAAGTTATTTTTGAGTAGTATCAACGAATCCTGGTCAGTACCTCTAATCCGTTTGTATATTTTTGGTTGTTGTTGGTTGGTTTCAGGCCTTGCACTGCTGTCCGCCAGAGAGATAATAATAGGAAAGTGCCTAGAGTGAGAAAGATCTTTTACTTCGAAATCCATTATTTCATTCAATATTCCAGATGAGCATAGGCACAAATCAATAACACTAGAACCCGTTAAACATGTGTAGGTGTAGCTACCAAGATTATCAGAACGAGTTGTTCCATTTACGACAATAGTTCCGGTGTTTTCTAGAAATTCAATTAGCTTCAGGCCTCTAGAGTTGACTTTGCCATCTAAAGACTGCCTTTCCGCTGAAAATGAGTTTTTGTATTGTCCAATTCTGCAGTTGAGGTCGCCTAGTAGTAAATAGTCTTCTCCAGTAGTGTTGAGATAATCAAGACGGTCTATTAGGTTCTCGAACGCTTCGTCGCCCTTATAATTTGGAGGTAGGTAAGAAATGATAAGCTTTTTATTCTTTTTGTTTATAGCATTTGTCAGTATAATTTCTGTGAAATAGGCACTGCTGAGCAAGATTTGATAATTGTACTTACAGGAAATAGCTATTATGGTACCACATTCATACCGCCCTGCATTTGCAAACTTTTGGGCTGGAATTGTTACGTAATTATAGTTGCTAAGGAAACTTTGTATAATTGGGTTTTTTGGTAGACATGACCATGTTTCTGTTAAAACGAAGACGTCAGAGTTTGTTTTATCTAGGTCTTTGTAGAAGTCACAGAGTTTATTATTTACACCACTTACGTTCCAATATAAAATTTTGAAATTTGAAATGTTTTTAGTATTCAGATGGTTGGGCCGGCCGCTGTGTCATTTGTGTTGTCTAGGAACAAGAGACCCATCGGGGTGTAGGTCAAACCATTGTGTGCCGTTAACTATCAATGAATCTCCTTTTATTTTGATAGACTTATTTTCTGGCACTTTTAGCATTTCGTATCGCTTTTTTAGAAGATAGTTCCTTTTCACCCGTACTCGTGGTGGAAGGTCATCGCTAAACTTAACTACAGTTCCTTTAAGCTTGTGAGCAACTTTATATATTTGCTGTTTTTCGGCCGTGCTTTTGAAGGAAGCTATTATAAGGTGATTTTTCTTTTGTGAAAACTTTCCAGGGATTTTGATATTTTCGATTTTTACTGGATCAGCTGTTTCATTTTGCAAGTCATCAAGTAGCTTTTTGACTTTGTCTTGGACACTGGAGGTAGTTGGGCAGTCATCAAAAGTCATTCCTTTAATTATAATATTTGACGCATGTTGTTGAATATAAACTTGATCCATCTGGTTTTCTAGCGATGAAATCCTTAAATCATTACTCAATACGTTTTTTTCAAGTTTATTTACTTTTTCGGTGAGTGGTCCAAGCTTTGAGTCTATTTCATCAAGCTTATCAAGTTTTTTCATAATGTAGTCCAACTTTTCGTCAGTATTCATCTTTTGGCCGTCTGTGTTGTTGTCTGCCTTAGGCGGTGTTGCCGTATTCCTATTTTTCTTTCTTGGGCCTTCTTCAACAGCTGGTTCGTATTCTTCTGAGTCACTTTCTGCTACTTTCCGCTTCGATGTAGAAACAGACATGTGACAACACTGACGAGGGTGTATATTCTCAAAAAACTTTTGGATACTTTGACTACATTTATGAAAATTATTATCTTTCAACTTGGCTAATATTAATTTTGGCACTATACTTGTAATTTCAGTTAGTTACGAGGGCTTTTTCTAATCTTGAAAACAGTTTAACAAATTAGATTTTCAGGAAGACAAAAATTAGACTTGCAACTTTGAGCTTCGCGCCCCTTCCCCTAAAAGGAGCTAACTAAGTGAGGCAGCTAGCCGTGAGATGAGACAAACAAGTTTTGACTAGGATTCTTCAATCGGAGGAGCAGAGCAGGGCTGGAGCTGGCTGGAGTCAAACTGTAAAGTAATGTAAAGGCTATTAGCAGTTAGTGTCTCCGTGGTCGTGATACTTAGTTCCTGTCTAACGGCTTTCCACCATCCCATCGACTTTCTCATCCCGCGTCCCTACCTACGTCTACGTATGTAATGCCATGTAAAATGCAATCTCCCATCTAATGCCATTGTCAAGGAAAGGAGAGCAGGCAGGCTCCTGTCCCAGCCACCTCTCTAATGCCAACAGCTCTCCCTCCTCTCTCAGCTAAGTAACTGCGCCCTCCTAAGCCTCCTCTCATCTATACACATTATTAATAACCAAATAACGTACGTGCACACTTCACCTTAGCTACCTCGCGGCCCTACTTCCACTTCCCGACGACTTAGTGACGGCCGTGCCAATGAGACTTTAATAATCCATCTGCATAGAAAATAGAAACGTGAAATGCTCGTGTTGTGACTTGTGACTCTGACCTGTCGACGCTCCTTCTCCCATTAGTCAACTCTAATAAAACGAGAGTGAGAGAGCATTAGGGCAATGCACAAACTTGTATGCATCTCTCCATAGACATCTACTTACCTCCCGCTGTCACAAATTATCCTACATACTCCCAGCCTAAATATTCCGCACAGCTTTTCCTCTTTCACTCCCGAGTCCCGAATGACATGGCCCATAAAGATATTCCATTCCAATTCAGACCTCTATCCATGTGTGAATCTCCAACTAAAGTATTCAAATTAAAAATGTCCTTACTATTAGCACCCTATAAGAGCAAACCTCACTGGAAAATAAATACTATCGAGGATATAACTCGAGATTTCCTATTATATCGAAATTATCGCTAGCTACATCACCCGCCAATTTTATAATATAATATTTTGTGTCTCACGACTTTAGCTTTGATATTGATATCATTTTGTATATTAATTATCACTTGAATTTTGATTAAGTGACATCATGTATCTGATTCTGATGAGCATTTGTGGAATGAATTAAGTTTGTAATAATTTAAAGGACAATCAACGAGTTCATGGCTATCCTGTGTGGAGAGTGATAAGAATTAAAAAATATTCTGCATGAAATAGATCAGAAACGTGCTTATAGCCAGAGCATTTAAATTTGAGGAGGATTTAGGATTAGGAATTCGGAGAATAGTGCTCGGAGATGAAATGAAGAGTGAATGCAAAAGACGGGAAGGACGAGAGAGAGAGAGAGAAGATGATTGAAGTGAAATGGTTTAAAGTAGGAGCATAAGTGAGGAATATGGTGATAATATGCCCTTTTGCTGGTTTAGCATGTAACGTGTGAACAAATGGATAACTTTAGAAGTTTGACAATGTATAAGAGTATAGAGTGTCTGTGTTAGTGCGTGGTGCGCTGGAGATGGAGATGGAGTGAGTAGATTGTGGATAGATTCGTGTAAGTAAAGTAACCATACATTGTATTGTCGTCAGTTGAGTTTGGTGGCATTATGTGCCGTGAATTGATTGAGTAACGTGAAATGGAAACTAAAGCCTGAGAGTGTAGTTGTAGTCTATGAAGGGATAATGTAGCTGTCTTCTGTGCCTACATGAAATAGTGAACTGGCAGAGGGTAGAATGGAGCAGGGGATTATATAGTCACAGAGTCAAAATAATTCATCTCACTAACGTATGAGGCTAATAGGAAGAGATAGGAAGGAGTCTCTGCTGATAATAATATTTCCCAGTCTGCCTATATCTAGCTAAGCCAGCTATTATAATCCAAAGTTCACAATAGTGCAGAGTGATAGAAAGGAGAGACAGTGCTAAATAAACCCAGTGCACTACAGTCTGAAGTCTGAATTGCCAGAGAAGCGTTTTGTTCTGTTTCCGCATGTAACTGATAGCCAGTGAGTGAGTGGGATGCCTAAGCATGCACACATTCACTCACTATAATATAAGCACAATTCCTATGCATTGCTATGTTGCTACGTTCTGTTGGTTGTGGGAGAAAGTGGAGAGATAATTTCACATGTAAGTAAAAGTGGAGGATGACACAGGGCAGGCAGGAAGGGATAACGAGGCGAGGGAGGGATATGGGCTATAGCTACCTAAGTAGTAGGCTTCCCTGCATCTCTGATGAGTGTGTCTGAGTCTGAAGTGGCGAAAGGAAAAGACAGTAGGACAATAGACGTGTAACTTGTGCTGAATTGAAGACTAAAGCCATAATGAGATGAGTCGCGATTATATTATCAGCTCTTCTCATTTCCCATTCCTGTCTCCTCCCGCTCGCCTCTTTTACTTCCCTTCCACCAGACTCACTCTCATTTCGTAATCTGAACAGAGATACATGCATTCAACTAATTCCATACTCTTACTTACTAGCACACAACGCATTCCCTCTTCTTTCTTTCTTTATCTCCACACTTTCTCCACCCAACCATAAGCAGACTACTTACAATTAGGAAGGAATAATAGACCTCGTGGTTGATATATTTATTTTACATGCCCACATATATGTAACCACACCAGACATCCCTTCTACTCCTATAGCTACGCATTCCCAGCTACATACAAACAATTACCTATAACTGAAGGATGCAATGGGAATGTGGATGCATGGAGACTTATATTACATTATACTATACGTGTCTATGAAGCATTAGGAAGGAAAGTGGGCTAGGTACCTTATTTGAGCTGTTCTATTGAAATTACACTCAAACGACCTGATCATCATCAACCTTGATTATCATGATGATGATTACTGGTACAGCGGGTTTTTGAGCTTTGCTTTCACTAAAATATGAACAGAAAATTCTTACTCATACCTTTGAGCTTTTCATAGCATGGCTTCCATTCAAAATTTCTTCTGTTCTACGTCATGCACCAATTGCTAATGAGGTAGGTAAATCCTAAATCGCACCATGTAAATATGTAGATTTTAAGATTAACATTAATAGTATCTTCCAGATAGATTGTAGCTAGGTATAAGCACATTATTATGATGAGAACGTATTTATGTACGAGTACATATGCATAAATTATTCTTTAAAATAACCTCCTTTATTAGGGGGATATCCGACGTCAGAACAAGATAAATCAGCTCAATGGTTTAAAATTAGGATGTCAGGATTTTAATTCCGAGAGATTTTCTGATGATTAATGCATGTGAGGCAAACATTTCCAAGGTACATGCAATTAAATGCATACGTAACGTAATATCAAATTATGCTAATTGAAAATTTTTTGGCCTACAAACGTGCCCTACTTCAATTTTGTTGTAGTTTATTTTGTAACGAAAGTGGAAATAACTCCTGGAATATTTTACTATTCCGTGTGTTCTTCCTGTCCCTCCTGTTGCTTGGCCGAATTAAGACTCAGCTTGAATGTGCATATGGATACATGAACGTATTTTAAGCTTGGTTAAACCTTGGGATGATAAGTTACGAATACATAGGGAAATAATGGATCATTTTCATCGCAAATGCAAATGAAATATATAGGGACTGTAAACATCCGCTGAATCGGATCGTTGCGATGGTTGCTGCATGACTATAGTACCTACCTAATTAGTATGTATCAAGCACAATCAGTGGGTAGTAATTCAGCTAAACGAAATAAAGTAAGCCGGAGACTGTTGAGCTGAGGCTTATTAAACTAGTACATTATGTATCGGATTCCCTGTCACCTTATTAATTAATAACATTCAAGTGATCTGGACTGCTATCATTTGTATCATAAGGCGATGTAACCGTGTAATGCATTAGTTGCCTTCATCAGTTATTTATATTATGCGTACAATCAATGATTAAGTTGTAAAAAATAAATCTAAAGAGCATTGCATGTCGGATGGAGAAAGAGAAATGTATTTAATGAAGCGGATTTCTTTCTGAATAACATAGAGAAAGTTTTGATTTAGTTTTATGTCAAGGATTTGAGTATTGCCAGAGTACAATGATAAAGAGTAGAATGATATTTCTGTGTTCGTGTGTATGGATAAGATCCCTCATGGGATGTAGAAAGGAAATTTGATCATGAGTTTGAATGCTTTCTCTTTCGTGCAGCCTTTCGACAAATGTTACATCGGGGCTACTCCTGACTTGGATGAAGAGCGTGTCTTTTGTGGGCAAATGTCTGCAGTGTATTTATTTGGAGAAGCCTTGACACCTCATCAGATTTGCGCTATGCACAGATTAGGACCCGGATATAAAGTAAGTCATCTATTCACACATCTTTTCAACATTGGAGAAAGCGGATGCAAATAGTCACTAGACTGTAATCTCTTTAAATGTATTCTTTTGTACATGTTCCTTTCTACTTACTTTAAACAGAATCAATTTCGTTTTGAAAATGAATGTCATATGCAACTTCCCGAAAATCACCGGCGAGTTCTTTACGACGGGAAGCTTTCCAGTTCCTTGGTTTTTATGTATAACCCAGTTGCCACAGACAGCCAGTTGTGTCTTCAGTCAGCACCTAAAGGGAATATCTCTTATTTCGTCCATACGCCTCACGCCCTCATGCTCCAGGTAAAAACTCCTTTTTCTTGTATTTATTTAAAGTGTAATGTGCATTCTATAAACATCACCGGCATAAAATGGAAGTCACTGCTGTTTCCGCCTACTGGTGGATACTTCATAATAAAATATTTACGTGAATGTTATTTAAAGCTTTGTATTAAGCAAGGATGGTAAGGTGAGTGAAAAGGAGATCTTAGCGGCTTCATTTAACGACATTCTTAGCTCAACATTCTTCCCTTATAAGTTGTAAAATCCGAGTTTTATATCAATTCTATAATGCAGCAGTGTCTAATATATATTTTTTCCCATACCCCATGAAACCAAGGATAGGAGATGTATGTTGTTAGAGAGAAAGTCAGCTAAGCGTTGAAACGGAAGAAAAGTTGCCCAGGCAAATTTGACTTAGGGGCGAGTAGGATAGCGTAAATAAGGGAAAGAGTGATTGCTTTGAAGAAAAAGAAGAGGAGACGAGAGTCAAGAAATGTGACTATATTAAGTGCTCTGTTTGCAGATGTACATAGCAGAGTGAGTGAGTCGAGTCTACATATATGGCCGTGTGATGTTATCATGTGTGTAGGTGTGGCTCTTGTGCGACTATAATGTGGAGACAGTATGCGTGCATGAGCTCCTTCCTCTCTCGCTTCTCTGAAGAATGTTTGTGTTTGTGTTTGTGAGGGAGAGAGAAAGTTGAAGCTGTATGTAGTACTTATGTACCTGGGTGAGTGAGTGGCTAGACATATGAGAGCCTATTTATGTATTTATGTGAATGAGAGTGTGTGGAGGAGTGTGGTGCATCTGAAGAAACGAAACGGTGGTGAAAGTTCCGAGACGAAGAGAAAGCTTTAGGATTGAGTGAAGGGAATGAATAATGTGCTGGGAAAGTCAGCATGACGTGACGTTTAGTTTAACTTGGCTTGACTTTCATAAACTTACATTTAGTTTGGTCGCCTACCATGAGTTACTGTACATAATCTACTCGTCTGCACAGAGACCAAAGCCCCAACTTCCACCAAATAAAATGCGGACAAGATACAATGTTAGCCTATAGTGAAAGTACTACCCTATGTCAATAGCCTCTCTGCTAATATTTAATGCACTCTCTCCCCCTATATCCCTATAAATGTGCAAATTGGAAACAGGCATCGTTTCATTACATTCGTCCCCTCTCTACCCTTGTGAAACCCGGGTGTTCATTCGCACGAATGCTTTCTTTCTGTACGTTTACCTATCATTGACACCTTTTGGACAAAATATTATCAGACTTTAACGAAAGCGAAAAGAAAATATTTGATTTTATTATTTCTTTTGTATTTTAGATTCTCTGTTTGTCTTTTAATTTTAATTCCGTAGCTAAATTTGGATACATTTGATTTTATATTTTTAAATAAATACTCGTGTAACATAAATTGAATATTATCTCAGTTATACCTCAGTTATATTGTGTGCTACACTGTTTTCTTTATAACTTTAAATATATTTTACTTATTGATATTACAAAGGGAGATGATGTACTAGGCAGGCATTGGTCTTGCAGCTACTTAATTATTATACGGCCACAAAATGTGAATATGAGGAAGTTTTGATGTTCTAATGGTATTTATGGGAATATTGGAAAGATGGAGCACTCTAGGTAGTTCATTAATCTTATGGGAGTCACTTAATGGTCAAAGAAGTTTAGCACAGATCATGTTCTTGATGGCCCATAATTATTACGATGTATGTTCTAAGCATTTGTAGAAACGTAGGTTGAAGACTGCTGAGTGATGTATCTTTCTTGGGGAAAGAAGGATTTGTACATTAGGCATTTGGAGTTTACGATGAATATAAAGATTCCATTTGGCTATGAAAGATTATTGATTGATTTATGTGAGAATTTCATTTGAGGAGAACTGAGGGATTTTGTCTGTCTGTTTTCTGCAGGATGTGAAGGCGGTGATTACCCATTCCATTCATAGCACACTCAACTCTATTGGAGGAATTCAAGTTCTCTTCCCACTTTTTGCTCAGCTGGACCTTCCTCATGATGTTGCACTGGATAATAAAAAGGATTCATCACTCTGGTGAGTTTTACTCGACTACTTTTCATAGTCATGCACATTTTTATGTAAGTATGTAACTATATGATGCAATGGCGGCGTTGACTGTAACATCACTCTATAAGAAAAAGTTGAATTTGGGGTGAGAAATGAACACTATCTCTAGATTCTAGGATTCTGCTCTGCAAACGTCGGGAAATCTAAGAACGGGAAGGAATGAATATGTGGTGGCTATCTTTAAAGTGTCAAATCTATGCATGTACGCCCCGATATGAATATATGTATGCATTTAGTGTGCTACTGCCAAGTCAATCTAGATAAGGAGAGGAAGTTCATGGAGTTGGCATTTTATTGAAGAAGAATACCCGAACGTACGTAGAATTCACTTAGGCCAGTCCGCAGTAGAAATTGGGCACGTATACTCAGGAGTACGTACACTTGAGCTTCTTCCTCCCTAAATCTTATTAGAATATGAAAGAGCTCAAAAGTAGACGGGCGGGCATGGCAAGGACGAACCACCGTCCACAAGACCAAATCTTCCATTTTTTCATGAATCGAGCACTTTCTGCAATTCCCATTTAATGTTAGTAGCCAGAGCAGAGGAAAAGAGTTTACTGTCAGTGCATAACGTCCCACTGCTGGCATAATAATAACGCCAACTCGTATGATCCGGAGACAGTCAGCGTCAGCAATATTTTTCATAATAAATACAGAAGAGATGATGGCACACTATCCATTAAAGAGCATACTGAATCTTTTAGTGTGAAACTTCTCTAGTCTCCTTCCTTATCAAAATGAAATGCTCACTGCTTTCCAAATGCCCTTTCCCCATGCATTATACTCATTTATTTATCTCGCCGTGCTCCTTGTACTATTTCACAAAATATATACCTACGCACTTTTCTCTGTCTATTTATTTTACTACACTCATGCCAGGCAACACGCGGAGGATTAATCCCCACTCTGACGTTTTTACTACCTCTCAATTAATATTTATTGGCAAATAGGAAAATAAATTTAAAATTTATGGAATAATAAATTCTACGCATCTTCTTTTCAGTTCAATCCCCATTTTCAAACTATTTCTTTCTCATTAACTCACGAAAACTCAGGTTTGCCTTTGTCCCATTTTACTATTTAAAAGACTTTATAATTACCCATGATCATCAAATGCAGATAATGTTTAATTTATATATTCAAATTTTACTACACGATACATGTATATTATAGGATATAAGTAATAGATGATTTTAATTGGAATATTAAGGCTTGGTAGCGTGATGCCAGGTAAATCCAGATCTTTTTCCTGTTGAAATAATACACTATTTTAAGGAATAGAAAAGGAACTAAAGATCTTTTTATAGACATTTAGAAAGCTATAAGAGTGATTCAGAGTGAAATTGTTGTGAAGATTATTGAAGTCGTAGATTGTACAGAGCAGAAATATTTCAGTTGTGCAAATGATGAATTTAATATTGAATTGAGACTCATTTATTAACCAAAGCGTGTAGGCTATGAACTATGAACGTACTTGATCTGGGGATTTATTATTTAAATACATGACTACCACAGGAGAACATATGGTCTAACTATGCGAATCTTACGTGATATATATATATATGTCAAAGCCAACGACGTATTAGTGCCGTAAAGTGATGTATTTGAAAACAAGAATTTAAGAGTTTGGCGTATATTTTTATGTAAAGGGAGTCAGACTTTGGGAATTTCCTAGCTGGGCGTTAATATTACATAAGAGTGTCACAATAAATCATCAGCAATAATAAAATGGGAGAGAAAGGAGGAGAGGAGACGGAGCAAGGCTAAGGCCACATGCACAAGGCTTAGACACACACTGCCAAACATGACTTTCTCCAGCTTTCTCCGCATTACACATTACACACTACATGACATAGGTACACACTGCTATAAGCGAATTCGGCTGCCTGCATTGATTCCTCCCTCCACCCACCAAGCTCTCATTATTTCATTAGGCCTTCGCCATTTCACATGCACTTGTTTTATATCACCCGAGTTGTAGGATGCTAGGAAAAATTGCATTTTGTTAATAATTCACAGTGGGCGTGTTTCCTATGACATGTTAGTTCTTTGGTTTTCTATGAAATCATAAACCCGTGCTCGATTACCATCGAAATTCATCTAAGGCAAAGATTATCAGTACTAATTCCAATTAAAACCATTTGATAAATCTCTCTGTATAATATTACATATAGAATTCTATTTGACTTTAAGTAAACTAAGGCTCCCTTATAAAATAAACATAAAACCAAATAGTTCAAATAATATATTTATGTTATGATTATTTATGTGAGAGTATGTATCATTGAGGATAAAAGGAACCGCTGCAAAAATAAGTAGATCAACAACATTTTACATACATACAAGTCCAATAGAACTGCATAGCATGTTGGTTGGGTGTTAAAAACAAGCCGTCAAATGTAATACTATTGTATGAAAAATGCAATAACATGAAAAGCTGCATCCAACGTGCATCTGTTATCGTTAGGGATTTTCTGTGACAACTGAACTTTTATTTACACAATGTATTGTATCTATGTGCTCGATTAATGAATTTTTATGGATCCAATTTTTTCTGCATGAAGACTAAATAATTAAACACTAGTAAGTCTTAATAATCCCAATATTCTTGTATATAAATAAAAACAACCGCTAATAATTGCACAGTTAGCAAATAATTAGGTCCTGGCGCAAGTCATGGCAGAAAATATTTCTGTGTTCCATAAATTGTCTATTCGAAATTTCTGCGGTAGTGTAACATTTAATGGAAAGTGGGATAAAAGTTATATGGCAATTATAAATGTAAATGTACATAAAAGGAGGACACAAGGGAAAGTGAACTATTGTGATACTTATGTATTGGATAAAGTAAAGCTTCTATGTAAACAACATAGCAGAGCATAGAATAAACAGTAGTAGGAAAGAAGAGCGGTCTGTAGGTATGGAGTGAGTGGAGACGGAGAAAGGGAAGGAGAAAGCAGCAGTTGGAGGACTGCGAGAGTTTTGGTCGACTCAATTCCTACTTAGGACGAGAATGCAACAAAGAGTCATTTTGGTATGTGATTGCTGGAGAAGAATTAGTCGTGCCATGGAAGTAGTAAGTATTTCCTCGCTGTCCACCGTAGCCGTTATATGAAGCGGAATAAATCACATTCTGGAGAAATATGAGCACGTATAGATAAATAATGTTGGATCTCGTACACGGAGAAAGTGTATAGGCGGAGAGTTGAGGAGCATAGTCCCTCTCTGCGTATTCAAGGGAAGATGAGTGACGAGAATGAATCGCAGGAGCAAATGATTTATTTCCTTCGAAATGGATTTACTTATAACGTAACCTAATTTAGTAAATATATTTATGAGTGTGCTGTGCAGTGCAGTGCACTAAGTTTTGCAAGTTTGTTGGTTTAGTGTGAGGGACACGTAGCCGGCTTTGGCTACGATCATGTACTCTTATACTATGATTTGTTTCTCTATTACAGTTCCAAGTTGCTGGAGTTTATCTGTGAGTTGGTCGAGTCTTCGCCCACAGTGCAACAACATATGATTCAAAACAGAGGATTCTTAGTCATCAGCTATTTGCTGCAGAAAGCCTCCAGAGAGCATCTCACAATTCAAGTTCTCTCGTCTTTCCTTCAACTCACTAAATACCTTGTCACTTGCTGTCCTAATGCAAACAGCGAACTGCTCCTCAAACAGGTACATTAAATGTCTTCCTATTCATCCGCCCTCCCTCCTATAGCTGCATCCTGATGTCTAATACTAATATGGCTATTTCGTGAACTGTTTATTCTATACTTATCTTTTCGGAGAGAGTTGCTTGATTTGAATTTAGTAGCTGTCCATAAAATGTACCTCCACGAGTTCGGCTAACTTCGTGTCTGAAAACTGCAATAACCCTTTGAAAACCATATTGGAGTAGTCTCTTTTGGAACAAGGGTTCAAGTGCTTCACAAATACATTTAATCATTCTTCCTCTGTGAGGATTTGTTGGACATGTCGCACAAAATAGAACTGGACACTCTATAGTCCCTAACTACGCAGTAATATTATAGGAAATAGTTACAAACGAAGAGATTTTCTCTAGGCAGGATATTATTTTCCGAAATCCCCGGATTAACTCTGCGAACTTTCACTCTTAATACCTAATCCTGCCTCTGTTCCCGTCCATGTTTATTTTGCAGTCAAATTATCCTGTCCATCCTGATTATTTTCCTATCTTTTTAGCTCTGTCCACAGCTATATATTTAGTCGCACTGCTACAAGTCCACGTAGAAAGTAACGCATTAGAAATAGAAATCCGTGTGCGACATTTGCTAAATTAAACTGACAATCGTTTGGACACTGTCCTCTCAAATAAATCCATCCGACTGAAAAGATATATTTATGTACTCCCTTTTGACTCCAACCATTTGGCAGTTGTTTGGGATTTAAAGACTTGCTCTCTGCTTCTCCTTTCCTCTTTGTTTTTCTCAGAGTGCTCAATAATATCATCCTAAAACCGCATGACGCTACCTACAAACATGTCCCAATTTATTTTATTATAGTCTTCGGACCTTTTCTATTTTATGATATTTTTAGTACTTTGCGATGTACACATCGGTTTACATGATAGGATAGTGTACTAAAGGATTCGGTGTATACCAAATCTATATTATATAACTCAGATATTATTATTTGCAAGAATTGTGTAAAATTAGGATTAATCTATTTAGCAATTTCCGAGAAAATGAATCTATAAAATTAGCAGTATGGCTCAGTTTTAATAATCAAAAGCCCTTGTTTAGTTGCAAATGTAATTCTATCTGTAAATGATTTTATATCTAAACAAAGGGCTCCTTATTAATCTCATTTTGCATTATAATCTCGTCGAGGAAAAACCTTTAGTTTTTGGTTTATTTTATAAGTTCCTTTAAGTGTAATTAATTATTTAGTATCTCTACTTATTTTTTCATGTTGTAGCGTAGTCCTTTACCAGGAATTTTTTGACGAAAGTGAATAAATATGTAAAAAGATGAGGAATTTATTCAACAAAAATTGTAAAGAAGGAAAACCTCGTTAAATAAATAAGTATGTAGGACAAGTGTTCAACATTATCCAAAATAAGAGTAGTATTTACGAAGCCGTTTTTACGAAAATCGAGTCGAATATTTGTGGAAGTGAAAGCTTTGAAGGTAAAAGTAGGGAGCTATTAGCCATAGGCGCCTACCACGGTAAGTCGTACGTAGTGTGTGTTGTACTATTATATTTATAGCAATGTCTCCCCAGATGACAATCTCCAGAAATGAAAGTACATAGGGATACTGTATTATTAAATGTGCTGAGGAGTTACACGATGTAATTTCTGTTTTTAGTTGCTGGATCACATTTTATTCAACCCTGCCTTGTGGATCTACACTCCCGTGTCCGTTCAGATGAAGCTCTATTCGTATTTGGCCACAGAATTTCTAGCTGACACACAAATTTATTCGAATGTTCGTCGTATTAGCACGGTTTTACAAACAATGCACACCTTGAAGTACTATTATTGGGTAGCGAACCCGAGAGAGAAGTCAGGCATCACCCCCAAAGGACTTGGTACGTCTCTTTATATCAGTCGCTAATAAAATATTGAACTGACTAGCTGTGTACATAATGGATGAACTCCTAATGCAACTTTAAACTTAATTAGCAAATTCTGTTCCCATACTGAAGTTAGGCTTTGTCGGCAGAAAAACAGCCTTTTATTTGCAAATGATATTAAGTTGTTTGACTTGAGAGATGAGAGATGATACATTGTAAAGTGCGCATATTATTACTAGCTTTAGGTTGAGAGAGAAGTCAGACAGTTCCTAGCTATGAAAATGGAGTAGGTATGTATCTCTATCGAGTTTAAAATTAAGAACTTTGTGGAGTATACGTTTAAAAAAACTTTTGCTCTTCCCTGCAATTTTGTGCTTTTCATTGGCTACTTCATAGACAGATTTTTAGGAGTGTAAACAAAGTTTAGTGGGACTTAGTAGATTAAATAGAGAGGGGCGCTCTAAAATAGTAGCCAGAGGAGCATGATAATAGTAGTTGTGGCCAACTAGTTAAAATGTATGTGCTCGGGTTACTACTACTCATGTATTTACCACAGTTGTATTTAGCCTGGGGCTCGGGGCTGGCGCTTTATTGCTCTAAAAACTTTTCGTAGACTCGTAACTTCCTACATTTACTATACATTGGAGACAAATAGAATATAAAGTCTGTGAAAGGTTTTAAATGGGAGAAAAGTTGTAGAGCGAGTATTTGTGTAGGGAATGGCGAATGGCGTCTGAGATTTAAAATTGGACTATGATTACCGTATACATTTATGTAAAAAGTTTACAGGAATTGTTTTAATTTCATGTAGATGGTCCACGACCCTCCGATGCGGACATTATTGCAATTCGAGCTTACATTCTTCTATTTCTTAAGCAATTAATTCTCATAGGCAATGGTGTTAAGGAAGATGAGCTGCAGAGTATACTTAACTTCCTTACTACAGTTTACGAGGTACAGTAACAACTTCTATTATTGTCTATCATTATTTTTTAACAAGAATGTTTTCCTTGCAACTTGTGCTACAGCATGCAGCAGGGCAGGGCAATATTGTATTATAATGGATGAACAACTCTGAAAATTGTCAACAAAAAACAGTGCAAAGTGTAAGGGCAGAGATTAAAGGGAAATTCCCGGGAATATCCTCGACTCGCAAATAAAAGAGTGAAATGGCATAATCCTCTACTTTGATGCACGTTCGTGAATAAGAGCGCTGCTCTGTACCTTGCATTTTTTATTTTATCTCTGTCCAGTCCATTGGCTACATGAGTTCACTCCACGAAGACTTCTTTTCCCTTTCTCTCTAACTCTGCCTAACCCGGGTTCCTCCCTTTATTTTCCTTCGTGTTGTGAATATGATGTCTCTGATGTTTTTTGTAAACTGTGCATGTATGAGTGACATTCCTAATAAGAATATTCGCCTGGCGTGTTATGCGTACGTTAGGGAAATTTTGGTTATTTTCTTTGGCTGGTGATCTTGTATGGTAATCTGCAGGACGAGAATCTTCATGATGTGCTACAAATGCTGATCTCTTTGATGTCGGAGCATCCTTCGTCATTAGTCCCAGCTTTTGATGCAAAGAACGGAGTACGGAGTGTGTTCAAATTGTTGGCAGCGGAAACCCAATTGATCCGACTCCAGTCGTTAAAATTGCTCGGATTTTTTCTTTGTCGAAGTACACACAAGTAAGGGGATATTTTTTAAAATAATATTAGTAGCTTAGCCTAAGCCATGCATTATACACACTATAATAAAAACACATGTATCTACCGGCTAGTATCCTTATACATTTCATGTTGTTAGTGTAAACAAACTAGTTGACATAACTCGTCCTCTTTCTGCAAAAGTAAACTTTTCCGCCTGAGTTAATAAGTAGAAAAATCATTTCATGTTGGAATTTTATAAAGAACCTCGTCCTAATTGCAATTAAGGGACTTAAAGTATCTGTACTGATCATTTTTGTGCATTTTTATGGAAGAATATATAAAGCCCGCATCATAATCCGACAAAAGTAAGCAAAATTACATCATAATATTAGTAGGAAAAATATTTTTTGGAATGAATTTGTTACCAATTTTTTTAAAATTAAATGTCTGTGTAAGTGTAAAAATGCTTAAGTAAATCAGCACCATAAATTACCAAGGCATTTGAATGTCAAAACATACATTATGGGCGCACGCTAAAATTAAACAGTATCTACCTTTGTATTAAGTTTAAATAATAAATAATGATGTATTTTCTCTTTAATGACAATTTTCTGCCATGAATTGTGCAGATTAAAAGTTGCTCGTATTTAAGTGTAGAGATTTGTACTAATAGCCAAAGTCAGCAGTAGGTATAGATTTATCCATTGCTCTCTTACGATTTTTTACGGTGTAAGTAATTAGGTTTTTGAAGAAGATTATGTACCTTTGGTAAGTAAAATGCAGCTGTTTAAAATGTTGATGTAATGTTGCAGAAGAAAATACGATGTGATGAGTCCTCATAATTTGTACACCCTCCTGGCTGAGCGTCTTCTTCTCAATGAGGATTGTCTAAGTCTTCCTACATACAACGTTCTTTACGAGGTAACTCATTTTCCTCATTTTCCATTTTCTGCAGGTGTACAATATAAGAAATTTTAAATCTTGCTATTTACCTATACAGCTGACGGAGATGTTGAGTTGAGTCTTCACGACGAAATTCTAATGCTAATAGCCAATCATGTTAATTTTGTTAGCTTTTATTGCGTTAGTAAAGAAATGCGAAGTGAGGCATCTGTTTAGTTATCTCATGATGCCTTTTCCCTCCTCCCGAACGTCATTTCCTCCCAGCTCTCTTAATGCTTCCCCATTAGTTTCTCTGCGACTTGCTTTCTTAAAGACGCATCGACGATATACTAGCACAGCAATGCCGTTGAATTTAACTAGGAAAATATAAATATCATGGCGACGTTGACAGAACTTGGAGAATTTCACCGACAACTCTTGCCTAAATTTCCAATTTGCGACTTTGCTGTTATCTGAGACGTATTTACAGTGATAGTTGCAAAATATGTCAAGCATAGCTAAAATGCATAAGCATAGCATAAAGTAAACAGTATGGCCAAAATCCCCATTACATTAGCATAGCATTAGGCAGCCGTGCAATTCACCTCCATAGATCGCCCACTTTCTTATAACTAAAGAAACAGAAGTAAAATTGACATTCAAGATAAGTAGCAGAGTAAAGAGATTCGAAGCAAAAGTTTCAAACACAATTCTTACTTTGTACTTGTAAAGAAGAACCTCCAAAATTTAGGCATGTTCACCAGACCCGGCATCCGGCTCCCCTACACCCGGCACCCCTATGCCCGGCTCCCCTACACCCGGCTCCCATGCACCCT
>JABASI010001292.1:0-26350 GCA_019776505.1 Tomocerus nigrus
GATCCGTTTTCGAGTAATCCGTGGTAAAATTTTGACCTCTGAACTTTGCCCACTGATTACTCGAAAACGGATCAATGTAGCAAAAAGTACCCCAAGTGGGTTTAGAAAGCTGTTTTAGAGACCTTTCGATTGATGTACTTTGTGGGCATGGTTGTCAGGAAACATGTCTATCTCGTTTTTTTTTCAAAGTTTTTGGGGTAATATTATGAAACGCCCCTATTGCATTTTTCCACTTTTGTAGATATCTTATATTGTAGTCAATGCTAATGCCGTGTCTACGTAAATATTTAATGAAATTATCCCCTCTTAACGAATTCAAGGAACTATAAATAAGAAACATTATAATGAACTGATAGAAAGTGTTTATTGTTAGTAAGGAAATGCATTACTCAAAATGTTTACATTTAGATACAGATTTAGATTTACATACCAAGGAGTAAGAAAGTCACTTACATGTAAATGTGAATATTACTATGTGCAAACAAGTTATTTTAACACCTTTATACACAGCACCACAATACAATCAGGGTAACTTATATCGACATCACAATTCATACCTTTGGTTAATGTTAAATTAAATAATTGCATTCTTAGCTTGATACGACTGATACGAGTAACCTAATTTCATGATCTTTAGTTATTAACCTTAATTCTACACGTTAACATGTTTCTACCACCAATATTCTGTAGAATTGTACCCGCTTATGTCTAGAATTGTACTGAACTCTAGAACTGTACGGAGCTCCCACAAAACTACTGAATAAATAAATAATAAAAATATCAATATCTCCGACCTAATAAGCTTAAAAACTATTGAATGTTGATATCGCGTTAGGAAAATAATATATAGTAATATTATATTATATTCTTTAAAGAACAAGTTTGGAAAATATTATGGGTAGTAAACACAAAGCAAATCAATATGGGGCAACTGAGAAGTGTTTCTTGAACATCTTATAAGCTCGTGCCCGAGCACCAGAAAATTTTACACATAAGAATGGAATTTACATCTTTATACGAGCAGGTTTCTGCTTTTATTTCTAGCCACTCTTGCGTTACCCTGAATGTATCATTAATTTAAAGCTTTCTTTCAATAGCTCATGCATTTTCCCCATCATACTAACAATAAAATTGAAAAATTGGTCAATAATATATGTGAATACATAAAACGCTAAAGTTGTGTGATGGGTTTAGTTTTCCTTTCACAAATACAGTTTGGTATCATTGTCATTTCTATTACAATTATTATTAACCCAATAAATATCTAGGTATTTATACTTTCACCTCTATTGCGTAATTAGCGGATTCTTTATGAAGCCTTTTAGCTACGAAACTTTACATTCAATTGTACATTGAAACCGATATAATTATGATTCACATGTATTTTTTGTAAAGTAAATATGTTATTACCTACTCAACATTTCTTCTTTGTACATAGCATGTACCCTACGTGCTTACAGAAATACTAGATAAACAATAAACAGCACCCTGTCCATCGATGATTCTACACGATTCTATTATAATCCATTATTATAGTCAGTTCTTGATTTAACATTCAAAAATATAATGTTAACATAAATAATTTATACTACAGATAATCAAGAATAATAAATAATACAGCATCATTTACATTCAGTAGGTACATATATTGGGGTGTGCATAATGTCCATTGTAGAAGTGTAGTTATAAACAGATGCATGTATCTATAGAAAATGTGTTCACTGCGTGGTCTTAAGCGTTGATTTGATGGGGATCTTATACATGAATAAAGATTACTTATGAATACAATTAATGGCATTCGGTCGAGCGGCTGAACAAAATATGAGAGTTTCATCTGAAATTGACATCAAAAGAAAGACTACCTATAAATTAAAGCGTTTACTATAAATCAACTACTGCAGCTCATATTGGTCTCCCAGTTTTAAAAATATAAAACTACTCCCATAAGTTCTCATTTAAAATAAGCTAAGTTCTAAAATGAGCTAACAAATTGAAAAATAGTAAATGAATAAAGTTTGGGATTCCTAATTGAATAACTATTGTTTGAAGGATTAAACTTATATATAAAATGTGAATGATACAAATAACATGGTACCACACATTTTTCATGCCAGAAAGAGCAAAAGAGTGTAAACTATTTTCAGACTTACGGACGAAAACCACTTTCCTATATCAATTTGCTGCATTAACAGAGTTCCAGTCCAGTACCTATGTAGCGTGACTGCCACATATCTACGGAGATAGGCCTTGAGACGATTAATTTGGCCATTTAATGATTTTTCGCTGCCACCCCCTCCCCCGTTTCTACTGCTACTTTTGTTTGACTAATATTTACTGAACATTGGAGTATAAAAACATCCATCCAGGGATACACTTTAATATTTCATATTAAAATATTAGGCAGATCTGTTGCAAAAATAATGTTATTTAGGTATTTGCCGCTTTTGTTATGTTGCTTTAAAAGGAAAGGTAGGTTTTGACGCATTGATCTTGACGAAAACTATATTTGCGAACAGCAGCATCGTTCATGAGTTCCTGCACCAATTAAATAAGTACACAACTTCAAACAGTAATATGCTAAACACCTACCAAGCAAGTACAATTTAAACTCAGGTACTGAACTGATAAATTGCTTCATAAAACAACACAATACAAAGTCTACTTTTAATTACTAACAAACTTTTAATAGTCAATCTCTTCGCACGTTAGTAGCTGTTACTTTCCAGGATGATTCCGGAGTCTTTTGTAATCTCAGAATGGTTGGTCTGCCCCACAAAAGCCAAAGAAATCCCAAAGCGACACAAATGAAGCTTTGAACGTAATATCCATCCGTCTCTATCACACAGTGGCCCTCCCCTGCTTTACAAGCCTATAAAAGAACAATAGATACATGATTATAGTCATATGACCTCAAGTTAGATTTGTTGAATCTCTTAATTGCTAAATTCCACAAAAAGACTTGAAACAATAGGAAAAGCAACCTTATTGTCCGTTACTGTAACTATTATTGTACCTTCGTACAGTATTTATGTTTATAAGCTTTCATTCCCAATAGAAATAGGAAACGTACAAGAATATATACACTCACTAATTGAATTTTCATAATACATTAAAGTGTTCATTCCCCGTTTAAAGAGAACAAGTAAATGTTACCTCTGTTAATATCTTTGATGAACAGTCATTGCTAACAGAGCCTCCGGCACAAGATTTTGTTGTAAGAGGATCGACAAGCCATAATGCTAAGGTGGACGGCCAATTTCCTCCAAGATTGCAAATGGTGTTTAGTAGGGTCATATAAGTACCTCCCACTGCAGGGTCACTAATTTTGGCAAAGAAAGCCATCACAGCGACGAACATGCTATACACAGCAATCTGGAATAACAAATACATATGTTAGGTTAAGGTTAGTTATCATGCTACCGAATGTAATTTATAAAATCATTCCAAGATTTTTAGAAAGATTACTTGATGAAAGGAGTACACGAAGAGAACCATGGCATAATAGGAGAATCCAAACGTGCCATCCGCTAACTTGAAAGACGGAGTTAGCCATACAATCCCAGCAAATACAATTCCGAAGGCCAAACTGTAAATATAGATAATTATGTTTCTGCTTAGTTATTCAAAAATACGGACAGAAAAATAAGTTTTCGATTCGATTATGCAAAAACACTTTCAATGAAGGAAATAAAATTAGTTTGTCAAAAACTCTAAATTACCGAATTGGCATTGCTTTGATAAATGTGGTCATTGGATAAGGTCCAGCGGTATATTTAGAGATGATGAATGGCAAAATGATTTGCAGCGGTGTCATCGGTATGGCCAGTAAGGCAAGACGGTCTTTGGGAACTCCAGCTTCCACTAATTTCAACCCAGTTACTGAATCAGCAGCAGCAAACCCGATCTAAATATAAGAACAAAAAAATAAACGAATTGAATTTAAAAATCTTACTTAATACAAATGCACGTCATCATTTATTCTATCTGGTCAACGCTATAATATTATATTTAGTTTTCCAATCTATAGACTGACGAGTTACCTTTACTGTGAGGAGGAATATTAACAACTTTTTTATTGAAGGCAACTTTATTATTTTCCACAGTGTTTTGTAGCTACTGATAACATCCAAATCTTCTTTGGAGGTGTGGGCTTCCGGCTTTTCAGTTTTTAACCCCCAAACCAAAGTGGTGGTTAACATGAACACTATTGCCCAGAAGTACAAAAATCCTGGCAGTGTTATAAGACCCTCGGAATACGGAACTGTCCTTAGATATTTGTTGCAGAAATCTGCTGATTCCAATGCCAGAAAAACCACATAGCCAAGGAAGTAGCCTGCAGTTTGACCAACACTGTTGCATGTGGAAGCGTAGCCCACATTTTCTCTGTTGATTACAAATAAAGGATCCCAACAATTAGTTTTCTCGTTTTTTAGAAATACATTTATCTGATCTGATTCTGTTAGTAGGAAGATTACTCAAGACTGTTCAAAATACATAATAATAATACAAAATAGGTACCTTCTGAGCATGGTAAGAGCCCATCCATCGACGGCAATATCTTGTGTTGCGGCAAGAAAATTTAACATAAAGAATACTGTTGTGATCCACCCAATGTTAACTGTTTCCAACATTTTTTCAACTCTGAATGAAAGAATGAGCATAAAAATGCCTATAAAATATTGCATGGGCACGAGCCATGTTTTTCTTCGACCCATACGAGATGAGTAAACAGCATCCACTATAGGTGCCCAAAGTAATTTCAAACTGAAGGGCCAGTAAGCAAAACTAAATTTTGCTTGTTCAGTATACGACACATTCCTATTTAGTAATATCATGGGGATAGATGCAATCAGCCCTAAAGGAATTCCTTGCAGCACATAGAGGAAGAGTAGGAGTAAAATGTTCCCCAAATCTTTCCTGAAGTCTGCTTTCATTTCTGAAGATATAATTTCAGTCTTTTTCTTCGTCATAGCTTCTGTAGAACCAGAACCACTGCCAAAACCTTACCGGTCCCGTCAGAATAGACCTTCATAAAAGCATATAACATACAATTATAATTAAATAACCGACAAATCGAAAATTCTTGTGTATTTTTATAACATATAATACGAATATTGCATTTTTAGACTTAAATACAGTCTATTCTATCTGTTCTGTGCTTGCTATACTAAACTAAAAGTAAAGTGTTTAATCGGTGGAAACTTGCGCCACTAAAATTGTATAAAGTTTTACACATTTAGATGTTTGTTATTTTCATACTTGTGGATAAATGATAAAGTGATTCTAAAATTCCCCGAATAGTTTGGTAAGTTAAGTTGTACCAGTACGGGTATTATTACTGTCAACTGTTGACTGTGCCATAAAATTCTTAACTACCAGCAGCAGAGTACAGATAATCTGTTTATAAAATATTATACAGCCAGCCAGCTGTTTACAAATAACAAATTAATAGTGATCTGTGTCTTACGGTAGTGATTTCAGGAACGGTGTTTGGGTGACCTCCGGGGAAGGCCAAAAGATGAAGGACTTCTTCAACGACTTTTAATTGTTAATAGTGTATGTGATGAAATGTGAATTGTGAACCATGTCAAATCCGGAACCAGTGTCTCTAACAGTCAACAGCGAACGGAACTTAAGGGGTAATGTCTTTTGCTGTACAGTTTGTTTGTTGCTCAGCTGTCGCTGTCACTGCCACTGTCAGATACTTCAAGAATAATACAACGTGGACAATTTTTTGTAAAAATGCGGGATGCTTTTACAGCTAACAAGTACCATCCTCACCATAATAATATCTCAACTCTCAACTCTCATTTGTGTTGTTTGGGGTACTGTGATATAGAGTCGAATTGGTTAGCTTATTCATTTCATATCATCACAGATCGTATTTCGTATTATCATATTATAAATCTTTATTAATTTTTGTAATGACTCGACTTGGACTACTATTTGTTGGACTGGAAGTGGGACACTTGTAACGACAGCGTAGGTCTCCATCAATACCCACATATAGTTTGCCTTTGATGTAGCTACTACAGTGCTAAGTGCTAGCCAAAATGCCAATACAAATGCTATTTCGCCAGCTCTATATTATAGGCTTTATGGCTTTAGGGCTTGTCCCGGGCTTTGTAGTATATAGCGAATTAGTGTAGTATCAGTGTAGTATATTGTGTTAGTATATAGTTGCCTAGAGAGGTATTTTGCGATCGTGTGATGTGATGTGGGACAGTGGGACTTCTATTATGTCGGCTTAGTGAGTGCATTAGTAAATAAATAAATAAATAATTCTGCAAACCTTTTATGAAGGGGATGAAGGTCGAGGAGTGAACTTCATTTCATTTGCGCTCATGGCACAAGGGGAAAATAAATATCTTCTGGGCTCTTTCTTGAGGTCGAGGTCGAAGTCGGTGTTACCAGGATTGAGTGTCGCTGTCGATTAAGCGTGCGTGAGGAGTGAGTACATACTTACGTAAAGGTTAATAAAATATTGCTATTAGGGAATAGAATTGAAGAATTATCTCACATTCCCTAATCATCAGTCATTAGTATTAGAGTCATAAATAAGCAATCATACAAGTAATTAAATGCTGGTAATTCATGCACGTTGTGATAAGGGTCTATATGCACTTGGTAATTTTGTCTTTAAGGAAAATACCAATATAATATTGGGCTCTTATCGAAGACACTAGAGTTAGGAAGGAACTTTTATATAATTATAGCTGTGTGGTGTGTATCGGCATTTTGGCGTATAGGTAATAGCAAATAAATAGAGTAGGAATAGATAAAAGACACATAGACATATCTAGTTTTAAATGTGTTCGAGTGTGTAAGTAGGTATGTTACGTGACGTACTTAAATACCTACACTTTTATGTACTCACAGGAGTAGAGTGGTACACGGTACACTGACTGAGGATGGTAGTAGTTTCTGTATTTTGTTTCATATTATTATGATATTAGATACTACTTTGTGGTATTTGTGTATCAATATTACATACAAAGCAAAAATCTGGTGTAGGTTTGCGTTTGGTATGGTATAAGTGTATGAATCCGCTATAAGCGATTTTGGGTTTTCTTCATATACATCAGTGCATGTAGGCAGCCAAATTGGCAGTAATATAATCCGTAACGTAATGCTACTACTTCTGTATTATCTATCTGTAGATAGGTTTAATAATACTATATAGAAGTAATTAATAAGCCAAGCGAAGTGTTGAGTCAGGTTTACTTCTCTTTAGCTCTGTGTTGGCTATGTGTAACAGCTTATATAGGTATTTGTATTTAAGCTAAACAAATAATTGTATTATGCCATTAAAAGTGATGATTCTTTGCTAGCCATAGTGGCACTGACAATTAGGTAAATGTGTACTTGTGTACATTACGCATGACGATCACAGTTCACAATAATTTTGTACCTGCATAACAGAGATGTAACAGATTAGTATACATATACCATACCACAATCTACTTGCATAGTTCCTGCGGTCAGTTAACTTAATTAAAGAACTAATGTTCGAGTGCCACCCACTTCAGTGTCACAGTGACCAGACATTTTTAAATTTTAAATAGATAGTCCACATAATTCAATTAATCGTAGGTAATCTTTCCATATAATTTTAATAAAATATGTATGTGCAAGTACAGCTTCCTACGGTGTAACATTATTAGGGCCTAGGCCTATATATAGATGTGATTGGTGCAAGGTGCAAGTGATCAGCTGTCGGCATTTTCTCTATGAAAGAACATCACCTCCGTGCCAGTCACCATTCACCTCCCACTACTATAATATTATGTGAATGTAGCATTTGTTAATTAGCTTTATTTTTTGTGTATATATTTTATAGATACCTTAAACTCAAACTTCAATTTAAATGTTGTTCCGTTGTTCCTTATAAAGTTTTTGAAAACCTTGGAGTTGTAGTGTAGTTTACCTTATAATAGAATAGCCTGCCATATTATAAGACCTTTACTGACCTATACACCGGAGATAGTATACGGGAGAATTTTTTCCAAAGAGATAACCTGCAATTCACATAGAAATGATCTATTGAAAATGTGGGGTTATATTTATATAGAGCATTACCTACGTACAAATATTATTTCTATCTATTGTTTTTGTTAGTATCCTCTGAACCTAAACTCCACCTTTCTACAATGTAAATTAAATTGAATTGAATACAAATGACTAAATTGAATAAAGTACTTATATTTTGCCGTTTGCAGGTAAAATTATCTGGAAAAGGTATATGCGTTTACATGTCTCACGATGAGGATTTTGAGGATCTCTAACCTTTCTAATTGTAAATGTATGGAGACAAATATACATTAATATATATCTATGACGTACATGTATAATGGATATCTTGTCCCAATTCTACTTGTGGATAAAAGTTAAGGTTCGGTATATTTTATTTTACTCAAAAAAAAATCATTTATTACAAGCAATAATTGTGCCAGACTTTTCTCCTTTCTTTCACTGAATTAACCTAACTCTGCGTAGTCCACAAAGCTACAACAGGGATACATCTATTATAGCTAACATCCATTAAAATTCATATAGTTTTCATTGTTGATTCAGTTTTGATTCTAAGTGTTGTTTTTGTGATTTTATTACAGGAATTGGCCTTTTGGTATGTGGCATGTTCACTGAACCTGTATTGAACTGATCGTGGTAGCCGTGCCGTGGGTGTACTGTATACTGTATACTCCCCTTAACAGCAGAACTCAACTACAGTAGCAAGAAACGCGAAAAAAACTGTTTTAAAGTTTCATTTCATGCCTAAGGCCTGGAGTCTGGCTGGACACCTCTCAGCGTAACCTACGCAAAGGCTATTCTTCTACGTAGCTGACCTATCGAAATCTTCTTCAGGATTTTAATTATCGAACAGCCAAGATGCCCATCTTCAGGAGTGATCCGTGCGGAATAATTTGTATTTTAATAACTTACTCAGCCGTATTTTACGCAGACTACGTAGTAACAAGATGGATCGTATTCACATCCTTCTACGACAGGTGCAGTAACTTTGTTTTAAATATAGCATGAGTTGAATGAGACTGATGAGAGTATTTATTTTTAAAGCGAAATTGTTTTCCGGATGCAAATCTTTGAATTGCAATCTGTAGTGTAGGTAGTCTGTCAGCAATAATAATAATTACTACTGCATTTTACTATTTTACTATTGCAAATTAAAAAGTCTGTTTGCATTTGCATTGCAAATTGCAATGTTGTATTATTTCAATGTGAGCTAAGTACTATATAGCATGTAGATCAACAATAACAACAACAATAACAATAACAAAATTATTAATCCCTGCCTGCATCCATTATACAAGTAGTAGTACAAATAGTAGTGAAAGTTTCTTATGGCTTTACCGTAAGGAAAGAGAAAGTGGTAGTAAACTTTACTTTCAAACTTTCAATAGTTTCAATGTACACTGCATAAACTCTCTGTCTCAGTACTGGTATGGAAGGATAAATTGGTAACTACTGCATTATACTATGATGATTAGGATTATTGATACCGAATACGATTGTAATTTGTAAAGGTCTGGTTGGTGGATCTAATGATGTTATTGTTAACCTGCTGAGCTGAAATTGTTGTGTCATTATTGAACACTTGTGGCACATTGACAAGACTAAAATAAGCTTTTAATAAATAATTTTCTTTATCGATGGTTTCAAGACTTTTTTAAAGGAGTTTAAGATTATTTAGCCCTCTTTAGTGATGTACAGTATAAATACAATTCCCAGTGATAGCATCATAGAGGTAGATAACTCATTTTATGCATAGCTTTTTGTGCATAACAGAAACCGCAGGAATTCAGTTAATTCAATTCATACTATACATACTATTTAGAAATTAATGCGTTTATAGTATATAGAACTAAAAATAATATTATATTTTCTTTACATGAACAGTTTATGGGGGAGCTTCCACATAGTGCTCTTCAATATAGTCGTAGCCTTATTAACTGTGGCTCATTTAAGGGCTGTGCTTTCTGACCCTGGATTAGTTCCATTGCCACAAACTCGTTTGGATTTTTCTGACTATCATGCAAACGGTAATTGCCATTTCCAGGTCAAATTCATTCTCATAAGTGAGAAATAATAATTACATAACCAACAAGAGCTATAGCTATTAATTTTATGCGTAAATATTTCAGCACTGAAAGAACGGAACGAAGAGGGAGACGAAAATGGGACTTGGACGGTATGTTCACGTTGTGAAGCTTATAGACCTCCACGAGCTCATCATTGCCGAATTTGTAATCGGTGTATTAGACGAATGGTAAGTTATATTTATCGTTGCCTGCTACCCATTACAGTTGACATGTATTTTGATAATACTAATTAAAATTGTATCTTATTTTCATGCAAATAAAGGATCATCATTGTCCATGGTAAGCTAAAATACCCATTTAGTTGTCTACAAAATATAATAATTAAACTGGAAACATTGAAGCTTTCTCTTTCCTTATGTGAATACGATATAAAATTCTTGTCAACTTTCCCCACACCGAAATATCGATGTTTATAATAGCAAAGCGAAAGTTTCGTAATGAATCCAGTTTACAGCATATATGTTATGTTCATGACTCCGTCTTTTGGTTTTATTCTTATACTAGTTATACTGATTATCAACTATTTTGTTTTGGCTAATGAAAAGCATGGGCTGATATTTGATTTGCTGTTTCAGGATAAATAATTGTGTCGGTGAATGGAACCAAAAATATTTCATGCAATTCCTCCTATATGTAGGAATTTTATCGGGATATGCAGCCGCTCTTGTAGTCTATAGTTGGTCTGGGGATTGTCCTTATTGCCCCAAGGATATACTTTTGAAACAATCCAGAGTGTAAGTTTAGTAGAGACCTAATAAGTGTTTTGTAATAATTGACCGACAAATGCTAATCTTGTGCCTTTCTCATTTCCCTTAGCTTACACTCTGTCCTGCTAATGTTGGAGAGTCTCCTGTTTGGAATGTTTGTAGTAGCCATAATGATCGATCAGTTATCTGCTGTCTTTTCGGATGAAACAGCAGTAGAACATGTAAATCATTGTCAAATAATCAGTATATTTGCATGATAAAAATAATTTAAATCATTTTTCGCTTTCTAACACGATGCATATATTTTGTTACAGGCTAAGAAATTGGGCAGACACAGACCAAGGAAACCAAAAATGACTTTATTGGGAGAAATCTGTGGACGAGGACCCGTGTTTATGTGGTTACTACCCTGCCATAATGGTCCACAAAATTTTGAACCGTTGCCTAACTATCATGTGTAATGCCATTGTAATTTAAGATAAAGAAGGCGCGTTTCATACTGTATACTGTAAGGTATTCGGCATTCGTATCAAGTTAATAGCGAAGGTTGGTTCATAGTTATGTGTATATGTATAGCAAGAAATATCAAAGTTTTCCCAGATTATCTGACAAGTACTTCATAATTTCATAACTTCACTCTCTGATTAAGCAATCAATGTCATTATTGAAATACTATTAAATAATGACAGTACAATAAGTCGTATCCATTATTTGATACTTAATTGTTATTACGATAATAATAATAAGTAAACCTAACAAGCCTTGTATGCCACGACATCAAATAATATTTTTGGTGTTGCGGATTTCATGAAATGACTATAACTAACATGATTCCATTACTACTTTTATTTATTATTTCACTTTGATTTTTATAGAGTTAGTAATTTAAAAAAAATGTAATATAAAATATGTAATGCACGACAGTGTAAGAAATAAGAAATGTATAAATTGTATAACTTATTGTAAGAAATGTTTAAAGTATTAGAATTTACAGTTAGAAATGGAGACACATCATACAACACAACTCATTTACCTAGATATTCTCATTACAGACGCCCTGAAATACTTATAGACATATAAGAATACCTATAGGTATACTCGGTAGCAGTAAAGTTGTATCTGGTTAAGGCTCTTCCTTAATTTATACTTAGTCCCAGTGTTCTTAGTAGTCATTAAAATGTATGTAGAAGTGGAATCATATCCTTCAATAGCGGAGAAAGTCCATGCAAACCAATTTTTTATGGCCACCAATCCGATACCTATTACCAACTTTAATAAAAGCTTGACTAACAGTCAAACCATTTAATACCTTAAGCCTTCACATAATGGCAATAAGTAAAATCAGACGTGTAAACGTATGACATATTATAAGTGTAAAATGAAAACGTGATTCTTGTTATTAATTTAACGTTTACTCTATTGGGGCATTTATATTTTATCTGTAAAATAATTTATAAATACTAAAGTTATCAGTACAATTTCGAATCGTATACTGATTTGGTTCGATCCTGTTTGTCGAACGTGATCGCAATGTCAATTTCGTGTTGTTCTATTTATTATCGTATTATATAATGTGCAACGAGTTGTGATTTTGTTACCTCCGTAGTTTATTAGTGATTGAAAAACGGAAATAAATGATTTTGTTTTTACGTCTACCGACATTGAAATACATACCCAAGTGTTTTTGTATCGCTACATTTAAGCCTACCGTTTACTTATTTACATGCCTGTAGTGTCCAACAGACTTTTTTAGAGTGACGGGGAAAGTAACAGTTTTAGAGAACGGAAATTATTCCATATATACATACCTAGGTGTAGTTGGACACTATTTAAATCGATTTTCCATTCAAACTCTCATTTTGTTATATGAAATATTCATTAATAATTTCACCTATGCATGTAATCGGAGAAAGCTTTCTCTTCGGTTTTATAATAGCATTACAAGTTTGACGTTTACATTTTGTTAGTTTATTTCTAAGGCATAAATATATTTCTGCGTCCGAGAGGCTCCTCCCTATGCAGAACAGAGTCAATTACAATTGGTAACTTTTAGAGAAAACAAAAACTATTACCAAATCGGAGAAAGCCATTAGCAAATGGTATTTTCTGTTTTCAGAAGCAAAACTGTTTTGCTGCAATACAATACGGTATTTTATGCATATGTTTTTTTTTATTTTTTTTTCTAGTTTTGCTTATGACGAATGAAAATAGATTTTTACTATTTGCTAATGATGACTTTCTCCTATTTGGTAGCAGTGGTCTAGTAGTGGTTTGTTGTAGAGCTAAACACACAAATGACAGAACACAAGGACTTAACTACAGTATACAGTATAAGTATAACACGGGATGGGGTATAACGATACGTAAAGACTGAATAAATTGCGTTGAACAAAGTAGGGCGATGTGGGATGTTTATGTTTCCCTTTTGTGACTGTGAGTAGCAGCGAGCAGCTCACTGCTCACTTCTACTGGAGCGCAATTGCCTCAAAATGGTATCGTTGAATTAGGTAATTAGAAGAAACAATGACCTCCTTCTACTTTAGTTTATAACATTTAAAATATTATTTTTAGTCTAATTTTCTTGCTTACTTTATCATTTATCATTGGGTAGTCGCCGGAGGTTTGTGAGCTAGGAACCAGTAACAGGTAAAAAACGCAATTTATTAGCTACTTTCATCTTGTTCTATTTAATTATTGTTAATGATTGTTGTCAAAATTTTAGCGTTGATCGTATCGTAGTCGCATCGTCAATCGTAGTATTTATTCATGAATTATGTCGTGTCATTTTTCTAATGACGCACCTACTTTATTTTTATTTATATAATCAAAGAAAGCAGAAAGTATTAAATGTTTAATTCAATATTATATTTGGAATTTCAATATTTGCAATTTCAGAATTTTTAGAAACTGGCTGTAGACGTAGACTGACGTTGTCGACACTTCTGCTGATGTTTGTTGCATAAGGGAAGTTCAAAGTTAAAAGCAGATCTTGTCATCGAAAAGCAAAACCAACCAGTAACCACAAGGAAAAATTTAATAATAGATGAGAAAAAACAATGTAAGAGTTTAGAATCTGAAATCAGAGATCCGTATTTGAAGAATAATATTGAAGATACCGTTGTAAAAGAAAGATTAGAAAGCCATGGCAAAAAAGAAGTCAAGGCCTAGAAAGCAGAAACCACTGTTTTCGGAGCAAGGCATAATTCACTTACAAAATTCATTTGTGCCCCCATCAGAGGAAAGTGGATTATTGCATACAGTTGGTGGAGGCTTGAAACAAGCCGCGCTCGTTTTAGCACCAAATTATGGATATGGAATGCATATTTCCGACTTACAGAAAAATGAATCAAATGAAGATGGATCCAATAATGATCAGGAGACTCCAGATGAAGTTTCGTCGTCTACATCAGCTGTGGCCAACTCCTCTGAGTCTGAACCAGAGAAAAAAGAGCAGTCAAGTCAGCAGAACAGTCATGATGGAGATAATATGACAGTTGCTCAGTTAGTAAGATCCATTGGGGGAGCTACGAAAGACACTCCTTTGACACAAAGAGATGTTGTTCAAGACGAAACTCCAGAACCAGAGTCTGCACAAGAAGTAGAACATAAGAATGATCCGGTATCTGATGAATTCTATGCAAGTCTTGGCATGGCTAACAAAAATGCAAATAAAAATGAGGTAGTGACTAATGGACCACAACATAAGTCATTTGAAGTTGTAAATGGACAAGTTCAATACATCGACTCCACTACTGGACAGTCAAGTGAAATTAACTCAAATGCTAAGGATGCTGTCGAAGATTCTACGCAATCAATTGCAGATTACTATAAAAACTACTGTCGTTATTACTATTCTGTGCAGCCTAATCCGTATGGGGAAGAGCGGCTGGAATTAGGACAACCTATTGAAGTAAATGAAGACATTGTTGACGAAATTGACGAAAATCTCCTGACTGAAGCTCGTATAGCACAAATCAATAGGATTAAGTTGGAAAGTTCAGTACTAAGTAAACTTAAAGCTACTGAAGAGTCTATGAAAGGGTTTTTACTTAATGAAAATGATGTCTATGACCCTCTGCCAATGGAAGCTGTACCTTGTGACACTGCAAAACAATTAGAAATCACTCCCGATACGACATTAGACCAGCTTTGGGATTTCGTCAAGGAAAATCCCCTGGAATTCAATAGTTGGATTTATCTTATACAATATGCCGAAGCTTCAAAGGTAATTAGTAAATATTTTTTAGCTAATATCGAATTGAAAATATCAAATAATAAATATTTGTAATCACTGAGGCGAAAACTAAATCTTATAATTCGATTGTGTAGGGAGATCTTGAAAGCTGTCGTAAAGTTTATAGTGCATTTCTGCCATTGTTCCCTTATTGCTTTGGATATTGGAAGAGATATTCTGAACTGGAAAACTCTCATTATTATCGAAACAGGTAACTCCTTTACTATCTTGTCATTTCCTTTAATTATTTATCATGTAAAATATGCTAATGCTAGCACCTAGCCTTGTTTCTAAATTTTCCACATGGATTTTTGAAAAATGGTACATTTCTGCAGAGCGTTGACTATTTTGGAGCGGGCTCTTGATTATATTCCCTTGTCCGTTGACTTGTGGCTGTCGTACATTAGTTTATATTCGGAGCTACATGCTCAAGATCGGGATTACGAGTCCTTAGTCCGGGCGTAAGTAAACTTAGTTTAAAGTTTGATTTGTTAACAGATAAAAATACGATGAAATACAAATAAAGAATCTTTATCATTAAATTATAGACAATACGAAAGGGCTCTGAACTGTATCGGGAAAACTTTCACCAGCGATTCACTTTGGGACGCCTACATACAATGGGAGACATATGGCAAAAGAATGAAAAGAGTGTTTAGGCTTTACGGAAAGCTGTTGTACATACCGACAAGGCTGTATAATCGACACTGGGACAAGTAATATGTTTCTTACTTTCTATGATGTCCACACATACCACAGCATTAAATTGAGCGCTTATATTAAAAAGTTCTAAAGCCATAAAATTAAATCCATGGTATAAAAAATTAATAATGCATCTTATTTCTTATGTTTTAGCTTTAAGGCCGTACTTCGTGATTACCATCCAAGGGATTTATTGTGTAAAGAAGATTATGAAAAAGTTAGAAAGAAGGCATGTAAAGTAATGGGCTTTCGTTATAAGGAAGAGCCCGAAATCGAGCCTGGAGAAATTCGAAGAACAACAAAGCCTGAAGATAAATTAATGGATTATTTCAAAACGAAAATACTTGAGCGAATGACGATTGTTCACGACAAATGTGAAAAGGAGACTGATCAACGTTGGGATTTCGAAGATAAAGTAAGTGTGCTTTCATTGTTTGTCTATAATAATTTTAATTCCAAGTGGGTAAGTTTTGAAATGTATCTAAGTAATGGATTGCTGATTTCTAGATAAAGCGGCCGTATTTCCATGCAAAAGCCTTAGACAACCGTCAATTAAGAAATTGGTTTAATTACTTAGATTTCGAAGTAGCACAAGGAGATCACGACAGAATAGTTTTGTTATTCGAACGATGTCTTATCGCGTGCGCTAAATATGAGACGTTTTGGTGCAAATACGCTAGGTATTTAGAAAAGTATTACAAAACAATTAAAGGCGATGCTACGTTATCTCCATTTATACAAAAAAGTCATCTAGATGTAGAAATAGTGTCTGAAAAGCAAACAACAGAAGAAGAGGAACTACTGGCTGATACCAAATACGTTTTAGATTGTTTGCTTGACCGAGTAGTTTTCGAAGAGGAGCAAGAAAAGAAAAGTGTGAAGTGTACTGTATACAATTTAGTGAACATGGTGGCGTCTGCTGTCGATAGTGTTAGTGTAAATAACGTTCTTCCCGATGATGAAATCTCAAATTGCGATCCTGCAAAAACTCATGTGTCTTGTGTCAGTTTGAGTGGCGACTCTACTGAGTTGCCACCCAAATCTGAAGACAAGCAATTTAAAAAAGAAGAATCTTCAAAATTAATTTCATTTCTCAGTATTCCTGCTTTTCCACAAGCGGCTTTTCCATGGCAAGAAATAGTTCGAGAAGTTTATAAAAGGGCTTGCGTTGTCCATTGCTCTGACAAACCAGCACTGCGCTTGCAGTGGGCTGCCTTTGAAGAGGAAATAGGTAAAATCATTTTAAATGACGTAGGTAGGCATATTTATTAAAAGTTAACCAGATACTGTCGTAATTTTATTTTCCTTAAACCTCGAACTGAACAACCTTGACATACTCAGAATTCAGGAATGCCGCTGCCTAACAGAAATTATCTATGAAAGAGCGAAACAAAACGATTTTTATTAGATGATCAAATAATAGTAACTCTACCTATTTGATGATTTGATGCTATTAAAGAAATCATGTAATGTAACCGAAAACGAATTCAATTTCCACAAGATTTCTGAGTGTGACATTGTAGATTAGAATTGCTTTAAAAATTTAACTTCTTACCAGGCAAGTGATTTTAGAGTGACACTCTAATAAATTCTTTGCGTTGATAACTAACATTATTGGACTAAACTATCAAAATTCTAAAAAGATAATCGGTGTATTCGACAAGGTAAGTGTAGTCTATTTGAAATCCTGTATCTCATGGCCTAAGGAAGGGTACAAGGGTTCACAAATCGACAACCTTTTTATTTATGAAATAGTATCAATTGTCTACCCCTTATATACTATGTATAACTTTTGCATGTTGATTAGTACCTTACTTAAGTGGATGAAGATTTCTCCAACGTAATGTACCAAAAAGGTTCACTGTATGTGAACCTATCTACATTGAAGTACAAAGCATAGTCTCTGAAGTTAAATCTGTAAATAAAAGAGACAGTCAAGGGCCAAGGGGGAGGATTTGGAAACATGCTGCGTAAAACAAAAGGATGCTATTGAATATTATTTGTCATGTATCAATTAGTGTGTTTTTGTCAGGAAACATTGAAGAAGCTAGGGAACTTATCACATATGTCCTGCAATGGTTTCCGGAACATCTAGATGCTAAATTTCATCTGATAGAGCTTGAAAGGAGGACAGGAAATGCTGAAAACATCGTTAAACTATTTGACGATTACCTAGCAAAAACTAAATCAAAGGAAGAATTTTCCGTCCTTTCTATAAAATATGCTCGATTTTTGTATAAGGTGAGTCTTACTTCAAGAGTCTAATTACTAACTTAGAAAGTAGTTTTACTGACGCACGTGCTAACTCACAAACTCGTAAGTTGCTTTGCTGTACTTAAGATTTAGTAGCTATATTGTTCATTTAAGAATGGGGGAAATTATTTTTGTTAAACTTTTTCAAGCATTTACTAGTGAATTTCATTTTAAATTGGTCTCTATTTTATTAGGAAAGAGGAAATGCCGATAAGGCGCTTGCTGTGCTGAGGAAAGCTATGAAGAAAGACCGAGGAAATCCAAAGATTATATTCTTACGTTTTTGAAATTTGCTATGAAAGGTTTCCATCCGATAAAAAAGGTGCAGCAGCTGCTCTTGAGTTAGCTCTAGTCAGCAAAGATCTTTCAGAATCCGAGAAATTGCAGTTTTTGAAAAAGAAAGTTTTATTCCATCAAGAGCATGGGGATTTAAGAAAGTAAGAGTTCATTTCATTTGTCAGTTGATGTTTTTCCTAATGGCAGCCATTTTTTGTTAATAAATTGGTTATTGACGTATTTATTATTTCATTTTCTGTTTTTCAATATTAATTTTAAATTCCAATCAGGTATCGCGATGCTACTGATACTCTTAACGAGTTGCAAGCTGCTATGTTTGCAGAGGCAGAAGCAACCAGGCGAAAGGAAGAAGAGGAGAAATGGTATCTAATGCAATTAGCCAATTTAAATTCGAATACGGAAGTGAATTTGCAGCGTTTCCCGGTACCTACACAAAGTGAACAGACACATGCACCTGAACACGGTATTCCGATTCAATTTGAATCTCTGGACAATAATGAAGCTATAATAGATCCACCGGAACAAATGAACCTTGAGGCAGATCCGGCTGCTCCGTTTAAAAGTGTTCCCCCACCACAAGAATTGGTTACTGTCAGTAGTAATTATGGCTATGGTGGTAAACATCCAGAATACAAATTAGCAGAGCAAATGGCTCAGAAAGAATACGAACAATTAGAGGCAATTGGTTACCCCGAACATCTCAAAGATAAGGAAGGTGAAAAATCATCCCGACCGAAACTAAAGAGAAAGTCGGATGATACACCTTTCTTCATCGTCCCGCCACGGGGAGCTTTCCTTGCAGATTATTTAGCTAATAAAGATGACCCAGAAGCTGCTAAGAAAATTCGACTGGAGGTATGTACTCCCTGTACCTTACTGTATTATTTAGTCGCAGTCGTGCCTAATTAACTGATTTATTTTTATCATTAGGCGCCTATGGAATTGTCAGCACTGACCGTTCCCTCTAGTTCCCCGTGCGTTAATGTTCCTGACTGGTTTGTCAAAGAAGGTGGAGAATTATGTTTGAGTCAGACTCCTGCTGGCTTTTCAATGATAAGATATTGGCCGCATTTCTTGACTGATGTTGGAAATAAGGTACTTTTGCTCTTTATAGATAAATAGATTGATAATTATTTACTGAATTAGAGGTAAATGTGGAATAATATATAATTTTTGTTCCTAGAAAATGTTTAAATCTGTGCGAAGGTGTGTTAAATGGCACCAGAAGCAGATTTGCGTGAGAGATAAATGGAGGTGGATCCCTCGCTTAGTTTCATGGCTTGGTCCTTGTGAGTATTCCCATACTGGACTGACAATGAAGAAAAATGAAGACTGGCCCCCTGAGATACTGGATTTATTGCATAGACTAAATCAACTTACGAATCACGACTTTAACTCTTGTTCTTTGAATCTCTATCGCACTGGTCATGACTCCAATGCCTGGCATTCTGATTCTCATCCTGGTTTAGGCTCAAATCCCCCTATTGCCTCTATATCCTTAGGTATAAAACAGAATTTTTGATGCGATGGAATAAAAAAAATTGTGGTTGTACTGTAAATACTTTATTGGTTTCTAGGTGCCTTAAGAAGTTTCGAGTTACGACGAAAAGGTCCACATCACAATTTTATTCGGTTTCCCCTTTTCCCAGGTAGTCTATTATTGATGGAAGGTGCAACGCAAGCTGACTGGGTTCATCAGGTCAGTACTATACTCGCAATCAGTCTTTGGTTTAAAATTCATCCAGAACAAACTCCGATTGTATTTAACTAAGATGATAAATAAATATAATTACTTGTAGGTTCCAAAAGAGCCACTTGTCAAAGAAGAAAGGATTAACATGACGTTCAGAGTTATGCACGCGGTTGAAGAGATTGATAAAAACGATCCTAAGAATATACTAACAGGAGCAAATAAGGAACCTATTAAATCCACGGAAGCAAATAAAGATCCTGCAAAATCAAAAGATAGAACTGTGGAATCTTCGAAATCCAAAGATAGTTCGCATGACAAACCTAAAGGTGTTTCAGAGGAAGGAAAATCTGATGTTAATGGAGTAACAGTTCCAAAGGTTCCTGAAAAGTCATCTACGTCTAATACTCCTAAAATTATAACTCTTACTCCAAGGCTTCCCGAACGGGCAGCGTCGCCTAACATTACAGTTGTTACTCCAAAGGCTCCCGAAAAGACAGCGTCCCCTAAAATTACACCTATCAATCCAAAGGTTGCAGAAAAGGAAACTTCGCCTAAAATTACACCTGTTACATCAGAGGTTCCCGAAAAGACAGCTCCATCTAAAATTACAACTGGTAATCCAAAAATTCCCGAAAAGGCAGCGTCACCTAAAATGACATCTAGTAATGCAAAGCTCCCGGAAAAGGCGACTACATCTAAAGTAATACCACTGATTGTTCTGGATTGATTTATAAAGACTTAATAGGCCAAAATCCACAATAGTTTTAAAATTACAAGTCATAATAGTTAAATGTGATTATTTGCATTTTATATTCTGGCGCAGTGATTATTTGTATAAAACTGGACGAATTATTTCTTAGTTTATGCTTCCAATTTGGTAATTAAATAATGATGAAATTAAAGGGCTCAAATTTTGTAGGACTATACATTTAAATGAAGCATGAATGTATTAAAATATGTCATAGTATAGGTCATATTATGATGTAGATTCTTAGAGTGCGTCGTAAAGTTGTAAATACATGTGTTTATTGTTCGTTATAGTATGTATTTGGGACATCCATCTCATTGCTATAAATCGTAGTTATATTTTGTAATAAATTATAAATTGTTAATATTAATTGTTTGAAGATTCTGTGTTTGTGATTTGTGACATTGGGTTATGTGCTAAACATCAAGGATCTCCACATCATCATCGAGCATTCTTAAATTGCCTGAGTTGAGTAATCGGGCTTCTGCCAGCTTATTGACTCTCAGGTCACTAGAAAGGTCATAGGGCATTCTTGTTTTCCTTTGTTTAGAATTCATCTTCTCGATGTCCTCCAGGGGTACAAATTCAATCTCCGCATTTGGATCTGCATTTGGGTTAATTTGTTCTAGTTCATCGGAAGTTTCGTATCCATACGGTAATCCTCCCTGACTGCCAATCTATTGTTACAATTGGATAGCAAAACAAAACCTTAAAAAATAAGTCGAAAAATACCGAAACCGACAAACGCAGACACTACGTATGAAAAAATAGTCAGTATGTACATGAATCCATTTTTAGACTTAAAATTACTTACAGATACCAGGCACGGTGAATATTGAATATTACATGGTAAATGGAAATGGGACCCACCAAACACAAAAAGCCACGAAACAATTTTGTACTGAACCAAAAGCTCCAATTTATTTAAGCAATTGTTACTTACTACTCAAATCAACATCAGCTCACAGATGGATTTTAAAATGTACAATTCATGCTTTTAACAATTTGCAACAATTTTACCTTTGCTCGGAATATGCTTATAAATTACCTTACATTTAAGTAAAAGTATGGTAACATTTAAAAACACGGTTAGAATAAGAAAAGCGATTCATTGCCGAAAGTTGGAGATGTTACGATGAGGAGATTGATTTAAAAAAATGGTTTAAATCCAAAAAAATTAAATAAGCATTTTATAGAGTTATAATAACGTTATAAATACACAAAGCCGTGTCCTTCCCATAAAGAATCGCAAATAGTACGTGGAAATATGTATAGTGAAAATCTTTAACCATTAGTTAGATCAGGGATCAGGTACTATCGAAATTGATATGATTTACAAGTAAAAAGTATGAACTGACAATTACTTTTTACACGATACCATATTGAGTGCATATCAAAAGCTTTTTTAATCATTTACATTTGAGAAAACGCAATTCTTATAGAATTTTACCATAAAGCATTTAATATTATTATAGTGATTAAATGTTATGTAAATAAATCACATTAGAAATACATTGTTTATGCAGTCATTAGTTTACACAGCGAAATACTAATGTAGATACTGTTCAATTGTCAAATGTCAGGTGAATGACAATTATGTCAATAGTATGAATGACCAATTGGAAAGCAAAATCTCACTGATTAAAATTAAAAGGACACATTACATTAGCAACTGATACAATACACACTGGAAAAGTGAAGGCGTTAACATTTTACGCTTCCTTTTTCTCCAACAAACTGTAATCAACCTCACTTACTTTGCCTTCATCAGCCTTATCCTTATCACCATCAAGATCATTAAGAGCATCTAACTCGTTCAAACTGGGATCTTCGGATACAGTAGAAGTTGTTTGTTCAATATTATCCGCTGGAACAATTTTCTCTTCATTTGTAGCAGGCAAAGCCTCCGAAATTACTACCGGTTTTTCGGATGTAGTTTGAGATTTGAATGGACCTTGAGGTCTGATGTTAATCACCTACAAAAACCAATTAATTACACTAATTAATTACATTAATTACACCTCAAAATTGTTTCGAACACTTTTAGTTATGTTTTATAATCATCTACATAATAAAATTCAACACACATAATCATGTTATGTCATAATGCCCCGAGCATCTTCTTAAGCTATCATGCAATTCAAGAAAAGAATGTATTTAGCTTGTATCTAAGTTTTATAACTACATCGTCTACATCTCTAATTAATTACGTGGTAGAATAGCGTAAGTGTATTATTATGCTACCTGAACTTGGAAAAACCCAGAGGAGTTATTTGAGGAAATTCTGTGAACAGTTTTGTTAACGGTCACAAATTAATTACACCTCAAAATTGTTTCGAACACTTTTAGTTATGTTTTATAATCATCTACATAATAAAATTCAACACACATAATCATGTTATGTCATAATGCCCCGAGCATATTCTTAAGCTATCATTAAGAAAAGAATGTATTTAGCTTGTATCTAAGTTTTATAACTACATCTCTAATTAATTACGTGGTAGAATGGCGTAAGTGTATTATTATGCTACCTGAACTTGGAAAAACCCAGAGGAGTTATTTGAGGAAATTCTGTGAACAGTTTTGTTAACGGTCACAAGCTGGCCGTCAATAACCTTCGTTTCAGATGTTGAATTTTTATAGTTGGGTGGAAGATTGCCGTAAACCGAAGTTTCATTTTCATTTTCCCTGTCCAAGAAAGAAGTGCCGAATGGTCTGTTTACAGATGGAGATGGGTTCAAGAGAGCTCCCCACAAGCTCGACATTTGCTGCTGCATTCTTTGCATCATTTCTTTGAGAAAAATACATGGGAAACATCAATTATGGTCATTCAATATTAATCAAGACGCAGCATTACATAAATACGTATCTAGGTATCAGAATAGCGTCAGCAACAAAAAACAGATGAGAACAATGCAAATTCTCTCTCTCACCCTCGTTTACGATGCTCCTGCTACTACGACTTTATCACCTACACGTTAAAAATAACTACCAAGAGAAAATTGGTTTCTACTACACGTGAGAATTGTTTTTTTTTCTTGAAAATATTTACTTATTCATGCATAGGCAGTAAAAGATTGTATTTGACATACTTTCCATATGACTCATCATGTTGAAGGACGAAGGGGGAGACTCCACTGGTTGTTGTGGTCTCGAGAAAGTTGAAAAGGATGGGAAAGAACTAATAAATGGGTCTCTCGAGCTAGTAAATGGATCTCTGATTAAGGGTCTTCGATAAACAAAGAGAGGTGGAAGTTTGAAGCCAAAGAAGTCTGTTGTTCTATCGGGAATATCATCTTCAAGGCTAGCGCTGTCAAAGGCATCAGGCTTCTTCGGTGGAATCACTTCCACACTCCCAGGGTCAACTGTTTCAACAACTGGAGATGATTCCTTTTCAGTTTTCTCTATAGCCGGCGAATCAGACCTTTCTTCGTATACAGCAGCAGGGACATCCACAACTATTGGACGTTTCTTTTCTACATAAATCACATTAATCAATTACTGAGATTGTACATTCAAGCTACACACATAGTTTAAAATAACTATCCTTATCCAAACATAATCTTCCACACTACAAATCAAGTATTTCCAAATTACAGAAATTGATTGTGCATCTAAAACCAAGGAAAACATGCCACTACAATGGCATTCCTATTCTACACCAACCTACATTACATCTTTCTACGCGCTAGTAACTTGTATGTAATAGGCAAGTTGGCAAGTATTGTTTTACGCAAATTAGAGTGCAAATCTTCAAGAACTATCAGAAAATTGCCCTGTGAGAAAATGCCAACCAATCTACATGATTTATTCAGTCGGTTTCACGTTCACGTTATCTGAATTACGAAACAAATGTAGCATCACAGCATCAGTGGCTTATTGACGACGATTCAATCCGGTCAAGGAGTTAGGAACATGATGTAATAAATTCGCGACGCAATTCTAGTGCAGAGAGCATTAAATTTTATTTTCATTTCCAGCTGTTTACACCTAACTTAAGTGTTTTCTGTAGAATAATTGAATAGGTAGTCTGAAAATGGGAACGGGGAAGAAGTGAGATCTTCATGGCGTAACATTATGAATTCATGATTCGTTTCGCATGTCTAATTTTACATACTTTACTTTTATTACTATGATAGGACTGAGATGAAAATAGGTAGGTTATCTCTCTAGGTGTGTCATATATGTCGGCCTGATTATGTATGTATGATTTATGATAATAGTATTTACGTAGGTACACGACACACACGAGCAATAACAAACTTTGGTCTACTCTTTGTACATCCAAGGCGTTTTCATTTAATTTTTCTGTGCATATTAAGCCATTAGATGTTTGTAAAGCTTCAATTCGGCTGGTAGATACCGTTTAAGAGCCATAAGCAAGAACTTTAATGGTTAGATTTTAGATATGGATTATTTCAATGTACAAAGGGTGGATAGTTAAAATTACACATAATTCTGGATACATATTGCTAATAAACAGGCAGATGCTGCGCAAATGAGCTATTATTATCTATATAGACCGTTGTTTCAACGCTTAATGTTTCAACTGAGACGCAAAGCAACGTGCATTACACCGAGACAGTGTATAAAATGAAGAGAATCACTATTCATAAAATACTACGTTGCACTTTTCGTTACCTACTAGAGTACCTGCTGTATTCTCGAATCTATAGCTTCACCCAAAGTGACCAAAATTGAAAGCCTACTAAAGCTAATCTTTAGTATAAAGAAAGCCATAACTCACTAAGACATTTAGTGTGCACGATGATATGCAAAAAGGTTAGATGTGTGAAATTAGACTTTACAGTCTCATGCATTGTGTGCATTTACTATGTATGACCTGTCTGTTCACTGCGCTATGCGCTAGTAAAATAATTCCGCAGCAAGCAGGATGAGGGAACACTACTGTTTTACTCTATGAAAGAATTATGGCTGGTTGGGCTAATAGTTTAACTCGAGGTGAAATTCTGCATTCTGCATATCACTGGACTGCATTAAAACCCTGTCGTCACGTCATAATAATATATCATCCTCCTACATAATGATATACCTACACACTAGACTACGCCATTTTATTACTACATACAGATCAGAGAAACTTCATATATTCAACCGAGGTGTACACTGTGTTGTTGTATCTGTACTAATATTTATAGGACTTAGCATCTAAAAGTAAATAAATATAAAATAACCTTGATTGTACTGAATTTTTCTTTTGTTTCTCTAAGGTTTCATTTAATTAACCTGCAGCATGGAAATATTAATGAAAAACACCATCTATAGCTATAGAATAGAATACCTACCTAAATATACTGGTTATTGAAATGCAAGGAGAAAATTATATGCATTTACTGCTTTTAGAACTGGAATTTCCCAAGACTTTCATATTATTTTAATTTTAAACGCTTTAAAAGCAACAATGGTACCATGAGATCATTAACTCAATTTTAACGAAATGACAAACGCAACGCACTTAAAATATTTAGTTCTGCGTATTGTAACGGTGCTGCAACTCATGGCAGAACGGTGCTGCAACTCATGGCAGGCTGCCGACAGTCCGCGCAGGACAGCTGCAGACTGGCATGAGTTGAGGCA
>JABASI010001293.1:0-26340 GCA_019776505.1 Tomocerus nigrus
CGATGCATGTAAAAAACTGGTTGCAGTTTTCATGCAATACAACTGCATGCGTCTGTAATTCCACACCGTCGGTGATTCCCGTCTCCTGTAAAGTCTGTGCGTCTGTGTTTCCGTGTCACCGTTTGCAATTATGTAACAATTTCTACTGTGAACACGCAATAATATTTCATCGAAACTGCTACACTATGAAATTGATATTTGACTTGAAAGCTAATATTTGACTAAGATTCTCTGCTGAATATTCACATTGAAAATTTCCATTTGTGGTAAGTAACCACATGAGAAGATCTCAAATTGACAAATCATTGGGAATAAAACAATTTCTACAAGATACGGCTTGGCAGACAAAGAAAATACATTGGTATTGTGATGTTTTCCTGCATTACATTAAGTACTTCAGAGAAACTTATTATACATAAAAACTGTGAACAGCTATCAAGTTCAGTACTTGTATATTTCAAATTTAAAAAAAACGTGTTAATTTTATGCAAAAATTCTCCCATAATAAGGAACAATATTGCAATTGTCATGTTCTAAAAACTCTCTACGTTACTTAAATAATAATAATTCTAAAGTATATCGCTACTACAAGCAACAAAGTTATAGGTAATATTAAGTTTCTAAGATTCGTGTTTACTCGAATACCCTTAACCTACATGATGACTATTTTAAATGGAGTTTCTATTTCTGTAGTCTGTTTAAATCCTGCTTCTATTTTTTTTAGAATTCTTGAGCAATAAAACAGGTAAGTATGTCAAAGGGAGAAAAAGGTCGCTTGCGATAACATGTAAAAAGTTAACGAAAACAATTCAAATCAACTTCGATTAACTTTGGATGTCCGTAACTGTTGTGCGACATGCGACAGAGAAGTGAGTTTTACTGTGACGATTACGGTTTGATCGTAGAACGAAAATTCTTGAACTGATATCTTTGATTAACTTTATTGTAGAAGCACGTGGCAGGCGACCATTCCTTAGAAGGTATAATGTCTAAATGTATGTGCTAATGTACATTTCATCTAATGTGGTTACCTTCATATTTAATGAGGGCCAGTCAAGCTGCGTTTAGTATTAAAATATTTAAGTTGGTAATGTAACAAGTACCAGGTAGGTACGAATACGATAATTCTCCTTTTTGTGATTATTCTTACAAGAACAGATATGCTTTCACCTATAGTCGGCTTCGATAACTTTTTCGGTGGCACAAGTTTGAGAAAGAGTATTATTTCTCTTCTTATGTCCTTTCTTACACGTTAAATGACTTTTAAAATACCTTGCAAGTTGGCAATTTCAGGAGAAATCCAAAGTTTTTTTCTTTGCACTCAAGTTTACTGAAGTGTATAAAGTGATTGTGCTTGAAAGTAGCTGAAGGCAACCTATTTTCACCTGTTCATTCATTCTTTAGCTTTCTCTTTCCATTCTGTGAGAAAACTTTGGACTAATCCATATTCCAATCCTATCAGAAAGAAATTGCGGCCAAGGGAAAATTACTTTACCTTGCTTTTCTTTAACTGGGCTCATGTACAGACCAAGTAAATTATATGACTTTATTGTCTACTCCCTCCTCTCTTTCATTTCCAATTCTTTCACCAACTTCTGCCGACTTACTTTACTTCACTTTATCCCCTGTGGTATTAAGAATATAGCATTTTCCTTAAATGAATACCTACTCACCGCGGGGGGCATAATGCTTGTTTATTAAATATTAACATCTGTGGTAAAACATCTTTTATGGATGAAGACTACAAAGACTCTATGCAATATACATAAGTAATCTAATTAAAATCACATGATGTAATTTAATATTCATATTTATGTGTTACAGAAGGAATAGACTTTAATTATATAATAAATTCATAGCGCATTGAAAGCAAAGAAAGTCACTCCACGTACGCATAGATTATTACCTCCATTTTGTATGTAGGAGCTTTTGAGAAAAGTAAGCTTGCTATTTGTACTGTAATTGAATAGCTGAAAATAGAACTTAACCACAGTAATTTTGGATAATAACACACATAATGCTTGCTACAAGTAGATAAGCGCTTACGGATCATGATAAAATAAAAGTCAGCACTAGAAAGTTGGCGAATGATTTTTATTGGCGAAAGTTCAGCTAAAATTAGCTGAACACTACATGAATATTAAAAAGGTACAGAGTACAAGCTCTAGAAAGCATTAGACAGTTTAAATATTTATTTATCATTTACACCAAGCCCGCAGCCTTTCCAACCTGTCTATCACATTTCATTATCTATGCATAGCCAATGATGAACATTTGCACCTAAATAAATATTCCATGTGGTTTCAACCCTTTTAATGTGATGTCAATCTATTTTATCCTTCATTTAGGCTTTTGCCCTATCCAAACAGACTTGAAGTGAACAGTGTAAATGTAGTATAATTAAAGTTTACTCACAGCATGTTCTGATATTACAATGTTCGTCCTTCCCTTTATAATTTATTAATCAAATTGCAACAGCAATTAAGTAGATGATACACAACAACGTGAAAATATACAAGCCGACCTTTTTGTGAACATTCCACCCTTCAAACAAGCCAAATTAATTATGTAGCAATTTGTCTTTTTTTTTCGACCGTTTGATATTTCTATTAATATTTTCACAACATTCCCTCCAGTCATTCACAATGAAAAGGCTTCAAGTTTGCAAATCTGAAATGGCTATGTAGGTTTTCAGGGTGTACTGTAACTTCTGTAAAGACAATTATTCTATTGCTAGAAACTTTTGTTGTACGAAAATCAGCTATAGGGATTCAGTAGCACCTAGGTATATGTGATAGAAAAGTGGGATATTTTGGGATGAACAATAGGAAAGTAGGGCATGAATATTCATTTACGTAATCAGAGTATATTATTATCGTCGAAAATTCTTTACTTGCTGGTTGAAATTAAAGCTACCAGTTTCTGTAGCCCAATGCTGCTGCTGGTACATGGTGTAAAAATGTCTCAATCCTTTCCTGGCTTGTGTCTTTATTCGTAAGGAAAAGTAATTAACATTCAGAGTGAAGATAAGGGTATGCGTTAATTCATGTGTAAATTTGCACACTTTTTATGGAAACTATTCGAAAGTCTGTTCGCATGGACTTGGGCTACAATCTACGCTTTCCACCATAGAACACTTCATTGCTGATTTTGCATAGGTCTGAATCACACTATGCTATTTGATGTATAAGTGAAAGGAATAGATAAGGGAAGCCTTAGTCTCTTGTATGTAAATGGTTGTTTTATGAAAACGGGATGCCGAAAAGACAAGGGGAGAAAGTAGGAAAAGATAAGGAGAGCGTAGCACAGAAGTTTTGGACATAGAGAAGCTTAAGTTAGCTTTAGATTGATAATCCGGGCACTTTATGCGATATAAGTGAGGAGAGTTGCAGAAATTGTGTTTCTCACTACATGATGTAATGTTGGAGATAAAGGAGACTAAAGTTGTGACTGACTATACGTAGGTAGGATGGCAAGTATAAGTAAGTAAAAGTAGATGGGAGGATGGGATGTGACTACGTGGACTATTATAGGTTGATCGATATTGACTCCTGCTGAGTAATTAGCCCGGGCTTCCCTACCTTCTTGTCTCCCTTCATTCTGGACATCACAACGTTGCTGTATTAAAGTGTCCGAGTTATCTTTGGGAGGAAAAGGAATGTTTCGTTATGTGCAGAATAATGGAGACAATGGAATCCTAATGGCAGCGGATGTTAATTGAGTTTCTATTAATTTATGGCTCCTTTTATTGGGTGCCTACTTGAGTTACGTAATGCATTTGTAGGTTATGAGTGTCTAAAAGCTATAAATAGTGCGCCTATGCATTTATTAATACAAATGGCCACTTGGCTCATTAGATTTTCATGCACGCTAACATCCATTTATATACAGTAAGGATAATAAAGAGTCAGTGCTAAAATATTGCCTTTCTTGTCTGTTCGAATCCGCCGAGCGGAGATGGAGAAGGAATAAGAATTTAGTGAAAAAATAATAGCCAGTTGACATGTCCTCGCACTCTCAGTCCGAGATTTGGCAAAGAGAATAAATAGATAGAGAGCATGCATAGAAAAAGAGGAGACCCCCCGCATAAGTCTGCAGCCTTAATGACTCTCTTAATGATTTCATGAAAAGTGTGTGCACGTCCCTGTACACATTTAAAAGCAAAGCAAACAGCACAACTTTTGTAATAAATACAACGTGTATTTGTTTAAGGGAAGCTTTAGAGTTTAGAGACAAGTCCTGTTGCAAAATTTTCTTAGTTAGTTCCCCTGTTTCAAAACATGACCTTCTTTCTCTGAACAAACATCATTTGCTACAACATCACTAAACAGAAACACTTGAATCACGACAGACTTTACTAATTACTTTTACAGTTTACTTTACATAACATTAAACATTAGCTTGTTGACATTACTAGTGCACTCGTTCCCCACACATTATTCTTACATTAGCAAATCAGGGAATAATAATATTTTCTCAGCTGATATTTTTGCAGTTAACATCTGGCTTGTTCCCTTTTACACATTAACACGAAATTTCGGCGATTTTATTATCAAAGAAAGAAATAATAACTATATCATTAGCATATTAATGTCAGTTTCTGCTATTGCATCGATGAGCACATTCATTTAGATTTAGCCAAGGCAGGTAGCCTCTGTTTATGTGCATCCATCGACCCACTTTATATTCAACTCTAACTAATTCAGTCCTTTATCAGAATATATTTGCACGTCCTCATTTATTCCACAAGCCTTGAGCTGGAGGCTTGCTCCAAACTTCATACACACTCATCGCATTATTGACTTCCATATATAAATCATAATATGCATACAACTACTACAACCATTTGATGATCACACTGTGGCCTGTCCTCTCTATATTACTTTGCCATTTTGCCATGCCATGCACACAGTCAAATCTCAATTTAGCACTGCTTTCTCATTATTATTGCTACTACAAGGTCCTACTTAACTTACCAGACTCAACACTATGAAAGTCATGAATATTCTGCTGTGGAGTACCACGCCTAAATCCGTTATATACGTACACTGTACACTGTTAGGCAAATTGTAGTCAATGAAAATGCACTTCACTATTTACTAACGAAAAGCTTCCCAGAAGTTACTTTTATTTCACTTGGATATATTAAAACCTAATATTCAATTACATCGCTCGAGAAATTACTGTAATCGATTTACAAGTGACTGTGGTGTCAAGTAATTATTTACACAAGACTGATAAAATTCCTCTTCATAGAAAGTATAGGTTGACTGCAAGGTTAATAGAAGTATGTACTGAATTGACTGGGTACCAATTTCTGAATTTCCCTGGATGATCTGACATTTTCTACTTGTATACGGAATAAATGTTAGTGTTTCTATAATGTGCATATTGACCTCGTTCTACGAGTGTGAATGAAATGTATGCCATAATACTTTTGATTTGAGCGGATAGCTGCCTAATATGTTAGTACAAGTGGGTGGAATAGATAGCTAAGTACATAATATGTATAAGAACGAAATATTTATTTTGTTGCACATTATAATAAAGTTTTATAGATTCTGACTATTTATATGCGGATTAGAAGAGCTGTTAAATATGTAAAGTACATACTTGATTTGCAATGTTGTTTTAAATCTGTAATTGTATTGTAAACAAAGAGTCTAGTGACTGATACAATGCATAGCATAAACGGTACCAGTACCAGGTCATAAGACCTACGGAATAAGACCTACTGCAAAAAGACCGATGAAATAACACCTACGTGCAAAAAGACCTACTAGCAATAATACCTATACATACCAAAACACCTACGAACAATAAGACCTACGCAATAAGACCTACACATTAAGACCTACACAATAAGACCTACGCAATAAGACCTACACAATAAGACCTACACAATAAGACCTACGCAATAAGGCCTACACAATAAGACCTACGCAATAAGATTTTTCAAAACTGAATTAGTACTACTCTAATAGATATTATTATAAGTGTTATACAGGTAAAAATAACGCGTATTTAATTTGTTATGCAAATGAAGCTACGTTACGATATGAAGTAAAGATTGAAAACAAAAATAAAAACACTGCAATTAGCTGTCACCTCTTTTCATTATTATTTAGCACTGAAAGATACATAACTTCATTTACCTTACAAATCAATTATTCACGTTATTTTTACCTGTATAGCCTTATATAATTATAATAATATCTATCAGAATAATACTAATTCAAATTAAAAAAATCTTATTGCGTAGGTCTTATTGTGTAGGTCTTATTACGTAGGTCTTATTGTGTAGATCTTATTGAGTAGGTCTTATGGCGTAGGTCTTTTTGTTCGTAGGTGTTTTTGTACGTAGGTATTATTGCTAGTAGGTCTTATTGCACGTAGGTGTTATTTCATCGGTCTTTTTGCAGTAGGTCTTATTTCGTAGGTCTTACGACCTAGAACCGCATAAACATATAGCACATAATGAATGGAAAGTAAATAAAGTGGTAGTGTTTTTTCTTCATGCAAATAAAGTCGAGATTAGAATGAAAAAATTAAAAGAGCTCGATATTTTATTTTTGACAAGCCGGGCAAATGAATTTGGTTTGTGTAGGGAATAAAATGCTCTCTAAGTAATGTAGCGTAATCCCATGATAAAAGAGTTTAGTTTTAGATGGTCGTTTTTGAGAACAGAGCTGCGGGTTTAGATATGAAGGGAATGCATTAACATTAGACAAAAGTTTTCTATCGATCCCTGATGCCTCTCTGAATGTATTCCACTACGGTAGCTACATACTCAACGAGTAGGAGTAGATTGTTATTTTCGAGTAGAATTTGGCAAAGTTTTTCCGTGCACTACACATTATTATTATAGTTGGGAATATAGTGGAGGAGAAAATGTCTAGTGGTGGCTGATAGGATCGCAAGCGAAATATTTTAACATACAAAAATGTATGGAGAGAAAGGAGAAAGAGGACGGAGGAGAGTAAGGAAGACTTTAAAAAATTCCATTATTCGGATCGTGGGTTCTTGAGCAATGGAAAATGTAAGTAGCTCCTAGTAGCAGACTGGTTCTCTGTTCCGAATTACCTTCAGTAATACAATAAAAGTAGGCAAGCTCTGCATATTTATTCCTTTGTCCTCCTATCTAGAAATATTAACTTGGAGGAAAAAACGGGCATATTCTGGTGGTGAAATAGGAAATGATACAGAGAATCCATGATTAGAATATTATACGTAAATTCATGGTTAGAGAGAAGATATATTTTAACTTTTATCAGGAGTAGGCAGGAGGACTAGATTTGTGCCACACTTGTATTCCAAAGATACAGTGAGATAGATAGGAAATAGAATATTATTATCTGAGCCTTCACACAAGTGTGACACATGACATATGTGGGTGGCTTAAATTGGCTTACCTACACACTCCTACTTCTCCTTCAATGCTAAGTGAAAGATATCCACACTCGCCTAATATAAACCTACCTCTCTCTCTCTTTTTCTATTTTCTACCTGTGCTGCTGCTGTGTGAGGAAGAAAGTTTTTGCATTCGTCTTCCCTCGACATACAATAATACTTATGTACCTACGCGACAAATAGAATGGCTCTTTAGGAGCACAGACTGTGAAGCAACCTCCCTTTTTACTCCAAAAGACAACTCCATTTTCCTCCGCAGACATACTTTTACGCTCTGAGCTCACCTATACTTCCAAACTAGTGTATCTGCTCGAGCGAAATTAAGCCCTTGTGGGTTGTTTGTTCGTGTAGTGGGAACTATCCTTCAGTTTTACTAACCAAACTGCACCAGAGCAACTTCTCTTTCAAAAGGCTAATGTATTGTGCACACAAGTATAAATGATTAAAATTATTTTCCTTCTCAGACACCTCTCCTTTCATTTTTTAAATTCCATCCGACATTTTGTTAAACTTTTCCAGCTAATCACTAATAATTCAACTGGAATTACATATTAAGTAGATAAATTAAGTAATTTTTCATATTAAGAGTGCCAAAAGCCATAAAGTTGATAGTTTTTGATTTGATAGTTAGCAAAATATATGTAGGTTGAGTAATACTGCTATTTCGTAATCTGCTTTCAGAAATTATCATTTTTTGTTTGAACATCTAAATCTGCACTCTAATTTTTCTGTACTTACCATTAGTGATGCCTGCAAAGAAAATTTTCTTAGTGCATGTATGAATCTTTCATTTTAAAATCTCTTGGAATGAGATAGGTGTTCTGCAATGTTTCTAAATCCAATCTTGATGTTTCAGACTTTAAGTATAGGCAGATATTTGCATTTCCATTTTGCCCACACTAAGCCTTAGTATTTATTGGGGCTCTATATGTATATGTTATTTATTAATAGTTCTCGTAAGTCTTAGACAATAATGTCAAAGTAAGCTACAGGGAAGGAATAATTTCATGCTGTCAGTGGACAAACTCCACTCAACTTACTTTCGCTATTGTTTTTGGAACCCGTCCATGCATAATGTACTTTCTATTGCATTATAATAAGAAGGAGGGAAGCCTTGTAAGAATAGTGGCTGCTGGTTTTATGCACTTTCTATGGTTCCGGCTGCTCTATTTGCTGTCAACGCCCACAACGGCCACCTCTTGTGCATAAATATAGCAATGTATTTACCTGTAGAAGACTTGAAAAGATGCAAAACACGCTTTTTAGTTCAATGAGCATTGTTCTCAAATGGACAATATTCAATGACAAATACCTATAAAGAACATAAATAAAATTGTTGAATAATGTTAACAAAAGTATACTGACAATGGAGCATTAGACAAAATATGATTTGTGACTGTAGAGCCAAGATAAGAAATACTTGTGCCTCGATTTTCCAAACGTGTATCTTTGACAGGATGACATTGATGGTGTGGTTTCTACAGCAAAATAAGTTGGCAGACAGAGAGAGGGAGACAAAATAGAATTTTACTATCGTGTCACTCTGGCTTTGAAGCTTTTAACAAAATCGATAAATGTTACGATCTGAAACGAGATGAAACAAAGTTTCTAACTGCGACAAGAAGAGTATCAGAGAATCTTCTTCGTCATCCAACGGGAGATAGATGCCTGGAGGAAGTTCGACTAGAAATAAAACTCCTCTTTCTAAGATTGATGCTAAGGACCGTAAAGTAAAATAATGGAGAGAAAGATTTTCCAGCACGAAAACACACAGCCATTCCCTACCACTACAGAACATTAAACACTAAGGCCAAAATACACAAACTACCGTCTCTACCTATGATAAAAGAACCAAGAAAACCAAGTTTACTGCTGCATAAAAGACAGTCGAACGTTTTTCACATATCAGAACTAATCTGTTAACACCGCCTAGTAAAGGACTGTTAGACCCACTCAGTCCTCCTGAGTATCACTCCAAAACGTAATAATATTCGTTAAAAACAACACTCCCTTTTCATTGGGAGAAAACACTTTTAACATAATGAAAATGGTTTTCACATACAATTTTCATCTATTTCATTGCTATGTTGAATACATAGTAAATTAGAATCAATTTTCATTAAGACATTCCCAATCGTGCATATAAGCATTCGGCATTCCCTTCAGAGATCAATAATTATCTACATTATGCTACAATTAAAATAGTATTTAAAATAAAATAAATGTCTACCGGTAAGATACGTATGTATATTTTAAATGTCTATGATGAAAATCACTTTTCATGAGACAATAATTATTGTAGACCAGTAAAAGCTTTAACAGGAATGCGATGAAAGTGTCTGGCGGAGTTGCAACAATTGCAAGTAGTAGAAGTAAAAAACGATAAAATAAAAGGAGAATGTGTGTCCTACTTAGGTATAAAGGAGTGGAGAGAGATATGAAGAGGAGGAAAGGAACAATAAGAGAAGTCCCAGAAGGCCACTAAAGCTGGATGAATAGGCCCTCCTCCATTATTTGTATTTCAAGGATTTGGATTGCAATGCATTAGAATATACATTAGATTCACGTCTAAGGACATGCCATTCCATTTCATACAGCTGACTCTTAATATCCTGTCTAAATATCTCTATGTGATTTCCTATGTGCACGCCAAGGTACACTTAATAGCAGAATTCCAATGAAAGGCAAGGCACTGCGAGATTTATGCATGATGACATTTCCATTACATAATAGCAATACATAACTACACAGCTTTGCATTTATAGAGAAAACACAGTGGGAGAAAGTTCCACCGTACGTAGCCAACTCTCCCAGCAAAATAAAATAAAACATAAATGCAAACATCTATTATGTATGTAGATGTAGGTTATAGGCACCGAAGGTGGGTAGGCACTTTGATCTACGTCTATATATCCCTGAAATACTGCACTATATCCAAACTGACCTACACATTCTTCCGCAGGAAGTAATGCATAGTCAGCAGAGCCCGTTTAACTCCATATACCTTGAAACATATTCAATCTTCCATGAATTCCAGCAGTACATATTGTCACATGTCCAATTTGTCTCCCTCCCTGCTTTCCACTGTCTATTCCCATATTCACATTCAAGAGCATTCAATTCACCTTTATATTGGAACATTCTCATGTAGGCACTTATAATGCAAACTAAGTAACTCTCCTGCTATACAATGCTATTTATGTATGCATATGAGAAAGAGAGCATTCCTTTAGCAAACAAAACTGCTCGCCTGCTTTTAAGGAGTCGTAGACTTTTCTATTGTAATAAATATGTATAAATACCTGTCTACCTGAACACGTGAAATGAGTAATATTTACAACTGTATGGCATTTGTTTGTAGTATCGAAATATTTTGGAAATGCAGTTTCTGTTTAAGGAACAAGCAAATAAGCACTATTTATAGATGAGAAATGTACACACAACATGGGAAGTCATATATCAAAATAGACGCAGCACGATTTCTCATTCTGCAATGCTCAATGCATTTTCTTGTACAATTTGTCTAGAGCTGGCCTAGATTTTCGTTTAGCTGACATGACATCATCATTATTACTTCTATTTATTTCATCTACCTAGCCACATTTATGTTCATCAAAAACATCAGATTCTCAGAGAAATGCAATCATGATAATTAATTTGATTTTATGCTTGTAACGGAATGGCTTAGGATACCCGGATGTATTTTATTGTTACTTGTTTCCTGGAAATGTGCAGCATATTAATTCGTATCTACATGAGCGTTATTCTGTGTATACCTACACATAAATATGGTTGGTAATAAATAATAATTTTATTTTTTGTTTTTTGCAGGACTCCGATCATGGGATGTCGACACATCTCATGTAGACCTAAGCTGTGAACTCCTGAATCTTGCCAACGCGGCACCGGAGGGAGATGAAGCTAGAAACGGTGAGTTGTCTGTTTTTTAATATTGATAAACATCACCATAATATGTACACTAAATAATATTATTACTTGTACCACACGTACGTACATTAAATTTCCTGATGCATAGAAGAGAGAAAATATTTTACACAGAAAATAATCCGAATAGTGATGAACGCGAGGATGGGTTTTAGAAATGCATTAAAGCTTTGAAAAGGTCAAACTTTTTTAGCTATTGACTAAAAGCTTTCTCGGCATTTAATGGTAACCCCAACATATAACATCGCTTTTGAACTTGTTAGAAAGACGCTGCTGAAAGTTGAAGCTACCTACTTACTTCCTGTTAAACAATTACCGCCTGTACTTCCCAAATCCTTTATACACATAGCTACCTACTTAAAAGGAGTTTTTAGCCCTAATAAGTACAAAATAAAATGTACACCATTTGTCCACACACATTTCGAAAATTAATGTCTGCTAAGTGTTTGTTTTGAGCAATGACGTGTTCTGTTAGCGTATAGATATAGAGAAGAATTGAATTTGTTCTATTTGTCCTTGCAATAAATAACGATTCACCCACAGACTTCTCCTCAGTGTCCAATATCCTATCGCCCCGTTTCCTACTTTTTCTCTTCCCGACTCAAAAATCAATTTTATGGAATGCACTTTCCGACTCCGACAACGATTCACATTTATTACAATCAGCCGAGTGAGCCATAATACCCACTACGTTGCAGAGGATTAATATTATCGAATACAAAAAGTACGCTTTTTATATTCTATCCTTCTGTATTAAACCAGCATAGCATATCTATTTCATCCAGACTGGGATACATACATGTCCATTTTGATGTCCCTACATGCAATTTATAAATATTCCAGTAATATGGCCATTCCACATTAACCTACCATCATAGTAACACAAAAACGTCTTTTATTATGTGGGAAAGGAGGTCGCTACGAATCAATCTGTTTCAATTTATTATGAAATAGAAAGTACTGCGATAATAATTGTGGATGATTTTGTTTACAAAGGAATTTCATTATCCACCAAGTTATGTAAATATTTTTCTGGGGATAGTTTTCGTACTTATTGATGGTAGGTACTTAAAGCTAGTTGGGGGAAAATTCGCGAGTAAAAAAGTTGGCAAGGTCGGAATTGGTGACTGCTGGGATAGGGACGAGTTAGTAAACATATCCAACACCATTCCCTGTAGCACAGTAAAAACGTTAAAAGGGGAGTAAAGTAATATATCTGTAAGTCTCCCTTCTGTGGAAAGTCTATCTGCTCAGTGCATGCTATAATATGTGAATTGCAAGTCAACGAGGCTCCACAGAAAATGCACTTGAGCGAAAGGGAAGAAGTTTCTTGGCCATATCTACATTTACTTGGTTGTTAGTTATGCCAATGTGGTACGTCTGTGCACCGTTAGTCTGGGACTCTACTACTCTACTAGTCATCCATAGCGATGGCAAAGGAGAAAGTTGGAGACAGGAGAAAAGCTGGAGACTAGAGACTGAAGAGCAAATATTATAGTAAAAGTTACAGAGGTCCACCAGAGATCATCATGGAAGGAGTCAGTCTGCTATCTGCAAGAGAAAATGCATTGCACATCCCATAGCCAAATTTCTTTTAGTTGACTTGAGATTTCTCTCTGGAGTCAACTCGAGTTTATTTTCTAATAAATGAATCCTCCCTATTAAACTCTGCACATTTATAAACTTGCTTTTACTTCTCCTGCATACAGATAGCGACTCATACATTTACTATGATTTCAGCTCTGTTTTGTATACAAAGGACATGTACTATATCAAATAGATTTACATAAAAGCACATTTAACTTATGAAATAGTAGGCGCAATAGCAAAGATAAGGCGATTGTACTAGACTAGAGTATACTACCTATATACAAATACTGAAATATAAAAAAAACAGTATTTTCACTTCAAATCTTGATAAAGTTCTTAAGAAAGCTTTAAGAGGAGCATACAATTTGGTTTGATGATGAAACATGAGCAGACAGACACAGGCTCCATCGTGATAGTTGCCTTTTTTCCAAGTCAACGGAGACGGACTGAGCTCTTTACGAAGAGAATACTTCAGCTCTGCCTGACATGTGAGCATACTACAATCAGAATATATCCGAATTTCAAATGAGCATTTTCTTCAAGAACCCCACGGAATTTCCGTGCGACTATACATTTGAAAAATGTCAGGACGCTTTAGAGAATGCATCAACATCATGGATGAATAGAATAGGGATCGAGGAATCTACGTACATATTTACTGTAGTCTAGCTTGTACTGAACTGACGGAGTTAAAGGGAAAGTGGACATACTTATTTATTAGAGTTTACAGTTTACATCTCTGCCCTGGCAGTATAAGATACTCTCCACTAAGTTACACGTGTGTAGCATGTATAGGCAGAGAGGTAACATCCCGAAAAATGTACGTAACGTGCCCTTTTCCTAGAATAGAATCAAATTGAATTCAGGGAGAATTGATTACATTTGCAAGTTGAGTTCTCTTCCCTTCAGTCTACGTCAGATCAGTCAGCTGCTTCCTATATTTCACTTGAATCCTATCTTATCGGACAGCTGAGTGACCAATAAAACTATTTTTACGGGGTCCGATCTTTTCTTTTCGAAACAAACTCCAGTCGTAAATAGTGTTTATAGCAAGAAATCCATTTTATATGAATTCCCTGAGTTTTATTACAGATTCGAACTGATTTCTAATAAATAGAAAACAATCTACTTAGGACACGACCTTTTCATTTAGGAAAAAACAAAATTAATTGTAAACTAATGCTCCTGACAAGCCTCAAAGTGATAAAAGGACCACTTATCATAAATGTTTATTTTACTGGAAAATTATCTGTGATATCTTTCATAGAAACTTATTAATTACTCTCCAGTATAGTTATTTATTAGCTAACGATGATATCATTTCATAACACGAGTAATAAATGATGGACAATAAATTTGCATGAATTTCTTCAGCTTGGTTTGGCTTATTGCTGAGAAAATGGGCTCATTTAAGGCATTAGTTTTATCTAGAAAGTTTTGAAGAATTAAAATACAAAGTTTGCTTTAGAGGGAGAGAGCCATATTTTATATAGTTTTAGATGGAGTAGACGGCGGCTAAGAATGAGATAAGCATGTCAGAGGTGGAAAAGGGAAATGTTTTGCATAATAAAGTTGATTTAGTTTTAGAAGAGTCACCCAAACGGAAAGAATATGTAGAGGGAAATATTTGAGGAGTTCCTATAAGTAAGTTGCTGCTACCAACCCGGAGAATTGAAAAAGTGAATGGGACATCTTCTCAAGTGTTTCTACAGGAATCAGCACGTAATAGAGAATGAAAGAGGAGCAAAAGAGGTCAGGCACCTACTTCACTAAGAAGGACTGAGGACACCTTCAGCTTTGTTTATGGTCTCAAAAGGAGAAGGAGAGAACTGTTTGCATTAAGCATATTAGATTACATGGGAGCCGGGTGAAGATTTCCTCGCTCCTATCTCCACCACACACAAGGAAACTAAAATAATATAAAGCGAGATAGAAACATATATTTATTTCTCTCAAGTAGTATTTTGAGGATTTGCAAAGAAAGCCTCCAGCTTTCTCCAGTTGAAACTTAACTAAAGTTATCTAGGTCGAGAAAATATGGGAAATGGCTGAACTACCTACATCTACTTCTACCTTGTACATAATAGCTACTTTGATTTGAGTTTTCAAACTTTCTTCACTTGTCCATGTACAAAGTACAAGATTCAAACACTGACTTCACTCTCTGTACAGAACAAACAAGAGAATAAAGCAAAACGCCCATCTACTTTTTTATTTACAACTTTCCCCTGTCTGTCTGTTGTGGTTAAGGAAAACTTTGCAAATTTTTTGACTACTCCGTCGGCTAGCCATAGCCAAAACAGCCTACTCTGTTCTTTGCCCTTTTCCCCATGAAATTTTCGATTCTTCCCTTTGCTCTTTACGAAACGTACACGTGATGTGTTACTTTATTAGAAGAATAGACGAACGTCCGGACGGCCATACTTACTTATACCAGTAAATACAACATGTACTACAGATGGAATTTTTATTTTGCTACTCTCGTTTTTCTCGCTATGCACGATATCTTTCGAAACACGAACAGTTTTTTTCTTATATGAATTGATAGTGCACAAAAGTATAAATAATGTGTATAGATGTTCCGTGGCGTTGTATTTATACTTGTAGTTTCGTTTTCTTATCGAATGATTGTTGTTTTGTATTCAGGAGAAAAGTTGGTGCAGTGGGCGTCGGAGAATTTGGTGGTGGAAGTGTTGATTCACTCACAAGTCAACACGTTGCTCCAATGCATCAAGAATCTGCTCGCCAGCTTCACACGACACAGACATATAATCCATGCAGGCTACACTTTCCAAGGAAGTGGCTCATGGATTTTGCAGGTAAATTACTCTGGCACATTTTACTATAAGGATGTTTCAGGCTACTAGATCTTGCATCTCTCAAAAGTTATTTACATTAGGAATTACGTCTACTTTATGGCAAAGATGAATTTAGGGGAGTTTTCAAACAATGATGCAGATTATTTCATAAAAATCACGTTTTAGACTTTGCTCAATGATTTTCCCATTTACCATGTTAGAAGAGGAGGGACAGGGAGCATATGTCAGAACTCAGGCAGAGAGAACAACAACAAAAGCATAGTGCAGATGAAGGGAAGAAGGAGTGAAAGATAAAAGACATTATAGCAACGGGCAACGGCCCATTAATTTTTCTTTTTCTTAGAGCGAGCCACGTAATTTTTGAGAGGCCGACATTTATATTTTGAGCTTTGCACCCGATAAATTCTCCATAATGAGCTCGGGCAGACACCAAAGAGACATATTTCGTCTTTTTATGGCTCTTGCTCTAAAGGCAGCTCTCAGCATACACCACGGACGAACAATATTCCAGCTAGGATTTCACGACTTCAGTGCATAGGAAGAAAGTTGCTAATGCTACAGCTCTACCAAGGTAAAATGCATAGGTAGTTACAGAGAATGGGAAATGTTGACAGGAAGAAAGGTAGAAACAATCCTTTTCCCTTCTTGTATAGAGATATTTCGAGAGGAGAGTTTTGTATAATGCAGGCCGAGTGCAGTCCTCCCCCACAGACAGAAGAGAGAGACCCTAGCCGGGAACATAACGTGGTAACGCATTCATTTTTCGCATTAGGGCATTTGAGTGTATAAAGAGGTCCGCTGTTGGAAGATGCTATTATGTAAAAGAACAAGAACAACGGAGCAGAGAGAAAAAGGTTATTCCATAATAAATGACTTTGACATATCCATTATGTTTTCAAGTAGTTGAGTAGAGTCAGTGGAGGGAAAGTGTTCTGGAGAAGAAAGGTGCAGTCTGGGAAAAGGTTCCAGCTTGCATTGCATTTACCATGTATCATCAAGAGAAGACAGCTTGAGTAGGCACACGGCTACATTATCATCCTTTAGATTAGATGACTGCTCGTTCTGTATACAAAGGCACTTTAATTTTATTCTTTAGTTGAGCATATCATGTTAGCAGCCTGTTTTTGTATATTATGTAGCATAAGTAGGCATTTGAAAGGGTGGCAAGGGTAATAAACTCATTTTCCATTTTTATAAATGAAATTTTTCAATTTTCATTGTTAGAGAAGGAGGAATTATAAATGTCCAAGGGATTTTTAGATAGTGGGGGCGTAAATCAAATTGTGATTTTCAGAATGGGTTGGTTGTAGGATTTAATGGCAGAGAGTAAGTAGGTGTAAAGTGAGGATGAGTTTTGAATAGAAAATTGAATGGGGAGATGTTGTTGATTTTGTCATTCAGGATGGGACCTTTTCCTTCACGGACTTCATCGAATTATGGGCAGAGCCGGAAGTCTCGCGGATCTTATCAGCATACAAAGGTGATATTAGCGTGTCTATGCATTGTGCGACTGAGAACGGTTGGACTGATGAGCGTCTTCGGAAAGAGTCGTTCAGTAAATTGTGCCAAGTTCGGATGAATCCTCCGGACAAACTGATAGGCCATTCCTCAGGCATTATCTCCTTCGTCGACTACATCACGAAAATGTTGACGGCTGCCCCTCTGAAAGAGATTCTGGAGCCTTCCGATATTGTCGGTAATATTCGATTCAGCCACCCGACACTTTACGTCTTTCCGGGTGGACAGGGAGATGCGGCTCTGTTTGGAATAAACGGTTTCAATATGCTCATCGACGGCGGGTTTTCGCGGAGGTCCTGCTTCTGGGATTTCACCCGCCACTTAGACAGACTCGACGCCGTGCTCCTGACACGAGTGAATAATAACAGTGTGGGAGGTCTGGACGCGGTGCTAGATAGGAAGCGAATGAATCAAGTCTATCCACAAATAGGCCACTTTTTCGGGAATGTGATGGAGAGAAAGAACCCGGATGGTGAGAAGGAAGACAATCCCGATCTCCTTGTCAGCCTCACCGACACTGGCCACCGGATGGTGGAGAATCTTAGAAATGTAAATCTAAAGCCTCATCTGTGTTTCCGAGAAAACGTCATCGAACCCATTAATCTCTATCATAAAGTCGGACACGGTAAACTGGACTTGTATGTTTTAAACCCTGCAAAAGACTCCCGGGAGGTGAAAGAATTTCTGTCCAAGTGGAACACAGACTGCAAGTCCTTTGTCTCTGCCCGCATGTCAATGAAAGTAGAAGGGAAAGAGCTCAACTACCCAGTTCTTAATTTGGTCTCGATATGTGCCCTTTTGGTTTGGCAGCCAGACAACCCGCGGGATCCTATTACCCGTATCCTTTTCCCGGGCTCCACCCCACAACAGAAAATATTCGAAGCATTAGGAAAACTGAAACACTTAGAATTTTTGCGATATCCTGTTTGCACCGCTAAGACAATTGCAGCTTCCCACAAGAGCAAAGTAAAATCCGAAAGAATCGTTTCGGAGGCGAGACACCAACTCTCATCCAAATCTCACTATTACAATTCACAAAATATTTCATCAACCACAACAACTGATGGAGGGGCTGTTGTGGGGGCGGGGGCAACTGCCACGACTGCCTCGACAACCACTTCGGCCACTTCCACCCGACCGCCTTCTGTTCATAAAACAACGTCTTCAACCGGCATTCCCAAGTCGTCTTACGGTCGAGTTTCCTCGAAAATTTCTGCTCGTAGTGACTCTTCGACAACGATCACGACGGGCGAGAGCGCGGAAAAAGAAAAACCTTTGAAAGAAAGAAAATCCGATAAATACATCACTGCCAAGTCAGCCGATAATAAATTGGCATCAGAAACTCCAAAAATGAAATCTTCCTCGAGGATTTCTTCGCGAATTGACACTTCTGCTCCTGCCGGTCACATTTCAAAGACTTCCAGCAGCACCAAAGTCACGTCATCCTCAGCCACTACTAAATCATCAACAACAAAACACAGACAAGACATTGCTAAGAAAACAAGCCAAGCGAGCCCTACTAAGAAGGTAGAGGCCAAAACGGTTAGTAGCAAATATGGTATATCTAAATCAGCAGTGGGCAAGACTTCCGCTTCACTTGCCGCTGCCTCCCCACCACCAACACCTCCGAAATCTGCAAAAGAAGCCAACAACCGAAAGGTCATTGAGCACAAGACAGCCAGTCAGAAAACGAGTCTGGCGAAATCATCTAGCACGACTACCACAAGTTCAGACACGTCCAAACATAAAAGCGTCGCCGAAGCGCGAACAAAAACAAAAAGCTCCGCAGTCAAAAGCACAATCCCACGTCCATCAACAACATCAACAACAACAACAGCAGCTCCGGCGGCGAAGAAAGCCGGCGGGGAGCCAGTGCCCGTCAGACGACCCAGAGTCGGACAGGCCAGTGCAGTCGCAGCCACAACTGTCACGGCTGCTGCTGTCGCTGCAACTGCCGCCGCAGTGGCTGCTTCGGAGCGAGCATTCAAAGAGGAAGCCGAGACAGAAGAAAGCGTTCACGCTGCAACGAACGGAAGCGCCCCTGAGGAGCCGGAAGTGTCTGGCGGTGAACCGTCGGACGCTGATGGGAAATCTGAAGTGGGAGCTGAGGAAGAGGAGGTCGCTCAGAATGGAATTGCCTTGAGTGCCACAGCCACAGAATGCAGTTCCGAAATGAGTTCTTTGGATCACGTCTCGGCCAATGGGAATGATGAGGATGCGGACGGAGAGGATAGGGTGACCATTTCTGAAGACGTTATCACCGCTGTCTCTGTCTCTAAGGATCAATATGAAATGCCCTCGGAGAGTCATACCATTACAGATGTAGAGGCTATTATCGGGGAGACCGTTGACGGAGAAACGACTACTGCGGATGCTGATGAGGAGGAGGATGAATATTTAATCGTCGAAAAGGATGAGTCCGCTGGAAATGAGCTGGATGGTGACTCTAATCTTGTCGTTTCCCAAGACATACAAGAAGAAGACGAGGGGACGGAGGAAGAGCACAAATTCATCGAGGACGAGGAGAGGAAAGAGAAAGAGATCCAGGAAGAAAAGGATGGAAAGGGAGAAATCATCGAGGAAACTGAGAAAACTGACGAGGAACCTGAACAGAGTGATATTATTAAAGTTGATGAGGAAGAGGAAGAAGTTAAAGAGGAAATCATCAAAGAAACTACGACTACCAAAATCGAATCTGCTCCTCCTCTTAAAAAAGATGCTGATGTTGTGGTTGAGGAGAGCAAAGAGGAAGGTGAGGTCGAGGCTCAAATTGAGGATGCAGTCCAAACTCTAGAGAAGGAGATCGAAACCGCAGAGAAAGCAGAGGAGGGGAAAGTTGAAGAAACTGTTGACAAAGAGAAAGATGAAGCTACTGAAGCCACTAAAGAATCTGCTGATGAGAAAGATGAACCTTCAGCAGAGCCAGAGGCAAAAGCCACAGAAGATGCGGCGGAAACTGCGGAGGAGAAAGTGGAGGAGGAAGTTGGTGTTGATGCGGAGGAGAAACCAACGGCGGAAACGGAAGGAGCTGAAGCCGATGAGACAATTACTAAAGAATCAGAAATTCCTACTGAAGCCGCAGTAGAGGAACCACAAGAAACTAAAGAAACAGAAGCCGAACAGGTTGTGGGCGAAACTATTGAAGCTGAAGTTGTAGTCACACAAGAAACACAACCTGAATCCGATGATTCTAAAGAGACAGAGGAAACAGACATTGTTACCGAAACAGAACCAATTGAGAAATTAGAAGAAACTAAAGAAGAAGTTGCCGAGGAAGAGAAAGAGCAACAGGAAGTTGTCGAAGAAGTGCTAACAAAAGAAACGGTTAGTGAAAAGGAGGCAACTGCTGGAGAAATAATCGAAAAATCGGAGAAAGAGAGTGAAGAGACAGCTGTAGTGGACGTAGATACTACGCAAGAAACAATTAAATATATTCCTGTAGAATTAGAGACATCTGAGGAGGCAGCGGGAGCAGCCACTGAAGATGCAGTGACTAAAACAGAGACTGTAGACACAACGACTATAATAAGCACTGAAAGTGCGGATACCGAGCAGAGAGACAAAGAGTCTGAAGGAGAGGAGGAATCAAAAGTGCCTAAGGAAACTGGAGCGGAGGAGAAGGAGGAGGAAAAGGGATTAGAGTCCGAACCCGGCGTGAAAGAAACACCTGCCGATCAGGAATCCGTGGAAGAGAAAGAGAAACAAGTGGGCGAAACTGAAGAGGCTTCAGCTGAGCCTGAGATTATTTCTCAAGATGCTAAAATCCTTTCAGAATCTGTATCTACAAAAGAAGCTGAGGAAACTGAAGAGACAGATAAACAGATTAAAGCCTCTAAAGACGAAGTGGATGAGGGAAAAGAGGAAGAGACTAAAGAGGAAGAGCCAGAGGCTGAGGGAGAAACGGACTCGAGGCGAGAGTCCGAATCAGCGGAAGGCGAGCGTCGATTAAGCGCTGCTAGCGTAATGGGTGAGGAGAAACACGGAGAAGACTATCAAAAAGACATTGATGAAGTGTTAGAGGAAGAAATTGCGGCTGAAGAAGACAAAGCTGATATAATCGACGAGAATTACCTTGGTGCTGCTATAAACTTGGAAGCAGACTCCGTCGGGGGAGATTTAGCCGACACGGAAACTTCTCGCGAGTCCCAATTCGGCTCAGAGTCTAAACTGATCGATGATGACCAACCTACAGATGAATTACAAATTGAAGAATTGGACGAGAAACTAGAAGATGTTATTGCATCTGGACTTGATGCATTACCGTCTCAACAACAAATCGATGGCGATATTCTGAAAGGAGAGAAGCCGTCCGATGTAGACGTAGAAGTGACTAAATTGGAGATTGAAGAGAAAGATGAGGAGAAGCGTAAAACTCCCGTTGTATCATCACCAGAAAAGGAAGAAGAGGCTACGGAGCGTGAAGATGGAAAAGGAGAGGAGGAAGGTGTGACTCCTTCGCAGGAATTGAAAGAAAGCCGCAGGGATTCAAAATCTTCGCAGAGAGACGAAGATGAAGGTCTCTTAGCTCAATTGGCTGATACTTCCAAGTACTTGTCTGAAGAAAAGCCACTTGCCCCGCCTGAAGTCATTCGCAGTGCAAGCGGAGCCAGTGAGACGGGATTCATTTCCAAAGATGAATACGAACTGGTTCGGACGAAACGAGACGTTTCTCACGAAGTGACTCCGGAACCAGAACCAATTCAACACTCTGTCTTGCCTGAGAAAGCAGGAGAAGAGATATTAGCAGAAGTTGTGGAAACGGGAGAGGAAGCCGTTCCTGAAACTCTCGGTGAAGAGAAAGTTGTTGAAGAAGAAGAAGAGCGTCCTGCTGCCACTTCTCCTGCACCTGCTCAACATGTTGACAAAGAACTTGAAACTGGCCCGGAGATTGAGAAGGGGGAGACAGATGAAGAAAAAGAAGTTGTCCCAGAAATTTCCAAGGAGGCCGAGGAAAAAGTTGACGAGGACAAAGACACAAAAGAAATAATTGGAGAAAGTGAGGAGCCGAAGGAGGAGGGCGGGGCGGAGCAGCTGTTACAACCAGAACTTGTCAAGGAAGAGAAAGATGTTAGCGTGAAAGGGAAAACAGAAGAGTCCTCTCGCCCTATCCCAACTCCATCAGCAATCCCATCAAAAATTCCCCGGGAGTCTCGTGAAGTGATCCGAACTCCTGATGAAGTCGCCGACTTACCAATGCATGAGGAAGTTGAGCCTGGAACTTACGAAACGGATGAGTTTGTCCAGGAAGAGGAAGAATACTCGGAGGAGGATCACGGAGTTGATGCAATTGGAATTGTGCACTCACCGATGCCCGGTACGAGTCCTGGCCCAATTCCCACTGAATTGGAACAGGCTCTCCTGCATCAGAAAGGAGTTTTCCAACTCCAAAGCGAACTCACTGTAGACAAGACAACTACAGATGCTCAATCTACCACTCCCGAGGCTAAGGAAGAACCTCAGGACGAAACTCCTTCCGACAAAATAGAAAAAGAAGTCGAGAAAGGCAAGGATGATGAGAAAGAGAAAGAAAGTCCGACCAAAGAGCAGCCAATAGTCCATGAAGCTGAAAAAACTGAATTTCAACCAGAAGTTGAGCAAGAAGAGGTTGCCGAGACCAAAGAGCAACAAATACCTACTGCTGTTGTTGTAGTCGAAGAAGAAATAACTAAAGAAACTCAAGAACAACTCACTGCCAAAGCTCCAGTTCCGCATGGAATTGTTGAGAAAATTGACGCGGCTGTATCACCCGTCTTAGAGTCTCTTCTCACTCAAAGTGTGGGCAAAACTTTGGAGAGCATTATCAAAACAACGGAAACGACTACCACTACGCTCGCTCCATCACAAAAGTTACCCGCTACAGCCACCGATATTGTTAAACAAATTGAAAAACTGCATGAGGAAATTGAGGTGGAAGGAGATGCAGATCAACTACAGTCTCAACCAGACGAAAAGAAAGCTGATACCGATGATAAGGACAGCCAAAAAGAAATTCAAGAAAATTTACCAACTGAAAAAGTTGAAAAAGATGATGACAAAGTACCTACTGATAAAGTTGATGCCGGTGAAAGCGAACAGCCAGAAGCTGAACAGAAACTTTCACCTGAGGAGAAAGACGCACAAACGGACAAACCACAGCTACCAGTTGAAGAAAAAGATACACACGAAGAAGAAAAAGAGGCGGCCAAAGAAGACGAAAAGGAGGCTGCCGAAGATGTAAAAGAGACAGTCGCTGACAAAGAGGCAGCCTCCGATGATGTTAAAGAGGCAGCCGCCGACGATGCAAAAGAGGCAGCCGACGATGACGTAAAAGAAACAGCAGACGAGGATGTAAAAGAGACAGCCGACGAAGATGAAAAAGTGGCAGCCACCGATGACGTAAAAGAGGCAGCCGCAGACGATGCAAAAGAGGCAGTCTCCGATGATATTAAAGAGGCAGCCGCTAAAGATGTAAAAGAGGCTGCCGACGAAGATGCAAAAGAGGCAGCCGACGATGAAGTAAAAGAAACAGCAGACGAGGATGTAAAAGAGGCAGCCGACGAAGATGCAAAAGTGGCAGCCACCGATGACGTAAAAGAGGCAGTCGCCGATGATGCAAAAGAGGCAGCCGACGAAGATGCAAAAGAGGTAGCCTCCGATGATATTAAAGAGGCAGCCGCCGAAGATGTAAAAGAGGCAGCCGACGAAGATGCAAAAGGGGCAGTCTCCGATGACGTAATAGAGACAGCCGTCGAACATGCAAAAGAGGCAGTCTCCGATGATATTATAGAGCCAGCCGCCGAAGATGTAAAAGAAGCCGCCGACGATGATGTAAAAGGGGTAGCAGTCGAAGGTGATGACAAAGAGGCCACCGCTGCCGATGATAAAAAAGAGGCAGTCGCCGAAGATACAAAAGAGACAGTCGCCAAAGACACAATAGAGACAGTCACAGAAGAAGAAACGGCCGACGATGATGTAAAAGACTCAGCCGCTGACGATGCAAAAGAGACAGCCGCCGATGATGTAAAAGAGGAAGCCGCCGATGATAAAAAAGAGGCAGTCGCCGATGATGTAAAAGAGGCAGTCGCCGATGATGTAAAAGAGGCAGCCGCCGATGATGTAAATGAGGCAGTCGCCGATGACTGTAAAAGAGGCAGCCGCCGATGATGTAAAAGAGGCAGCCGCCGATGATGTAAAAGAGGCAGCCGCCGATGATGTAAAAGCCACCGAAGTTGATGTCAAAGAGGCAGCCGCCGACGATGATGTCAAAGAGGCAGCCGCCGACGATGACGTCAAGGAGGCAGCCGATGAAGATGCAAAAGAAACAGTCGATCATGACATCAAGGAGGCAGCCACCGAAGATGCAAAAGAGGCAGCCGCCGATGATGTGAAAGAGGCAGCTGTCGAAGATAAAAAAGAGGTAGCCAGCGATGATGTTAAAGCTACACCAGAGGCTATAGAAGCAACCGAAGAAATAAAACAAGCTGCACAGGTAGCAGAGGAAGTGATAGAGGCTGCAAAGGAGGACGCCGAAGAAGTAAAAGAGGCTGCAAAAGAGGCCACCGAAGAAGTGAAAGAGGCTGCAAAGGATGCCTATGAAGAAATGAAAGTGGCTGCAAAGGAGACCGCCGAAGAAGTGAAAGAGGCTGCAAAGGAGGCATCTGTTGTAAAGGATGCAGAGGGGGAGGAGGCTGTCGACGAAGTGAAAGAGGCTGCGGAGAAGGATGCCGCCGAAGAGATAAAAGAGTCCGCAGATGAGAAGGAGGCGACCCAGGAAGTGAAAGAGGCTGTGGAGAAGGAAACCGCGGAGGAGGTAAAAGAGGCTGCGGTGGAAAAGGAGGCCGCCGAAGATGTAAAAGGGGCGGCAGATGAGGTCGACGACGTTACCGACGATATAAAAGTAGACAGTGGAGAAAAGGACCCGAAATCTGAGCAAGAGAAAGAGTTGGGGAAAGAGTCAGCAGAAATAGAGAAAGAAACGGCGGAGGAAGAGGAAGAGACAGCCGATGAAATCAAAGAGGACGCTGCTGAAAAAGTAAAAGGAGCAGTTGAGGAAGTTAAGGTGGAGATCCCCGAAAAAGAGCATGCTATTGAGGAGAAAGCAGTAACAAAGGAAGTGAAAGCGGAGAAAGAAGCTTCCGAGGTAGTGAAAGGGGAGAAAGACGCTGCCGAGGAAGTGAAAGGGGAGAAAGACGCTGCCGAGGAAGTGAAAGAGGAAAAAGACGCTGCCGAAGAAGTAAAGGAGGAGAAAGAGGTTGCCGAGGAAGTGAAAGGAGCTGCAGAATTAGTTACTGACAAAGACACAACTGACGATGAAGTGAAAGCTGACAAGGTTGAGGAAGTTATAACTGAACAAAAGGCGACAGTCGTTGCATCAGTTGAACCAATTAAAGAGAAAAAAACAGAATCCCTCAAAACAGAAAAAGAGCCTATAGAATCTGCTGCTGAGGAGAAAGAGTCAATTGAAGACGAAAAAGTCACCGAATCGGCTGAGGACGAAAAGGTTGCAGAATCAGCTGCGGACGAAAAAGTCTCCGAATCGGCTGAGGACGAAAAAGTTACAGAATCAGCTGCGGACGAAAAACAAACCAAATCGGCTGCTGACGAAACAGAGACCCAATCGGCTGCAGACGAAAAAGTAACAGAAGCGGATGTAGACTCAAAAGTAACCGAATCAGCTGCAGCTGCAAAAGTCGTAAAACTGGCTACCGACGAAAAGGACACAGATTCAGCTGTAGTAGAGAAAGAATCTCAATCTGCTGAAGAAACGACAGGAGACAAATCTGATGAAAAAGTTGTCGAATCCATTGCAAGCGAAAAAGTGGCAGAATCGGCTGCTGAACTAAAAGAATTGGCACCTGTTACAGAGGCAAAAGAAACGGCACCTGCAGCAAAGGAAAAAGAATCGGCACCTGCTGCAGAGGAAAAGGAATCGAAACCTGCTGCAGAGAAAAAAGAATCGCCACCTGCTGCAGAGGAAAAAGAATCGCCACCTGCTGCAGAGGAAAAAGAATCGGCACCTGCTGCAGAGGAAAAAGAATCGGCACCTGCTGCAGAGGAAAAAGAATCGGCACCTGCTGCA
>JABASI010001294.1:0-26315 GCA_019776505.1 Tomocerus nigrus
TGAAATCACAGACTGGTACTGGGGACTGGGACCGGTCTACATAAATAATGATATAGAATTATGGATTATACATATATGTATGTATAATACAATACACATAATATATATAGTATGTGGAGCGGTGAAAGCATGGGCACGTTTGCATGTAGATCTGCCCATTGTTATTATACGTGATATTAATCTTTCTGTCAGGATTTCGGGTTGTGTGAAAGGCAGAATGAATTTAGGGAAGGGAATGACGTTAAAAATAAATTACGCTTATTGTTTAAATAACGGATGAGCTGTGAATCGTGAAAAAATCGGTTATATTGGACACGACTTAAAAAATACACACAAATAAATTGAAACATTTTGACTGTTTACAAGAAAAGCAAAAATTAGTTGAAAGCCTGGAAACAGCAAACCATGGCTATAGCGAATTATTTTTACTTGCTCTTTATTCCTTCGGGTACCTGTGGTCTGATTTACTTAAAAGAGTTATTTTAGTGACAAACTGCAAGGAAGGAGAGAGCGTGACCAACGAAGAGTGACTCAGGACAAACAAACACAAATCGATCTCTCATCAACAGAGAAAGGATCGAGGGGAAAAGAAAGAAAAGTAGAGAATTAAGTAAATTGCTTTTTTCTCGCTGCATAAAATGCTTAGCCGACTCTGCGTGACACCGTTCCCAAATGGCCAATAATGGCGATCTGAAAAAGTCTGTCCGACCTCAAATGAACCCGCATAGACATTAACAACACTACGAACACTAAAATTACTTTCTTTCATTTCTTACATAAATCCTATGCGTACACACAAATACAATACATTATAGTCACTTGGATGGAGCAATAGATTGTTAACGCATCTATTTATAACATTTTGTGCTTTCCCAAAACTGACACAATTGACACTGTAACACTTGCGGATCTCTAGACCCGACAAAGCACCAAGGCAATAGAGTCTATGCACAATGTATAATGTTCTGCATATAATTTCTATATAAACAATATATAAACATAATAATATATTTTAGTCGTGAGCAGTAAGTTTTGAGTCTGCATCGAAATTGAAATCGGTTATCACAATTGTATGAATAATGAATATATAAATAAATGGCTAGTAGGAGAAATGAAACGAATTTAATAAATGATAAAATTACATAATGTTCGCCATTTTGGATTTTGTGCTGTTAAAATAAAAATAATATAATTGTTTTATAAGGAATATATGCATTTTACCCGATCAAATGACGAGATGGCTTTAGAAAAGAGTTTCTCCCGGTAGAACATACACCCCTCGTCCATAAACGTAGTGAAATTTGTTTTCGCGACGGGACATTTGCGACGTCTTCGAGATCGGAAATTATTCTGCATCTGACTTCAGCACCGCTCCGCCCCAATTTCAATATTGGTTCACCTTTTTTTCTCACTTTTTAAATAAATAAATACCTAAAAGTGTTATTTCCAAGCTATTTTTTCGCAGCTCAGATTTTCTTGTGCAATGGTTTAGTGCGATGTTCGAGGATTAAAATGACGACGATTCCCCAGTGTCTTTCTACATTTATAGGGATGATGAGACTTGGGCTAAAGTAAGTAAAATGTCTTGCTCAGCCTGAAACTGCAGACGTTTAACTACGAGTCGGCCGTCATCGTTTAAAATCGCCATTTAATATCCATTTTAGATCTAAAAGGTTTGACATGCAATCCAAGGCACGCCACGCTCGAGGAATTTTAGATTGATGGTTATCTTCCCGGTGTTATTATCATCATATCAGATATCGCTTACATTGCATTACTCTACTGAATGCTCGCTATAGTAAATATATTAAGTCACTATATATACAAAATACAAAGTTTCGTGATGATGATAGTGATAAGTCGATTTAGTCGGATTTCATTTACATGTCCTGTACCTATTACATTATTGCGATCTATTAGGTCTGGGTCGGGTCTGAGTCTCTGAGCATCAGAGGCGAAATGCGACAAACGGATTTAGAGAGAACTAGCTGGAACTGATAACCAAGTTCCTCGCGCTACCTCACCCGACAGATACACAAATTATAGTAATGCAAATCTGCCCCCGGCCTTATCTTTAATCTAATGGCAAATCGGCCAAACCCGCAAATCATTCTAAATGGGTCAAAGTGCATTAATTATTCATTGTCGACATTATTACATGCAAGGAGCGTGTGAACTAAGGCGTTATTAGACTGTAGAACCAGGAGGGTTCAGTAGCGAATTTTCTGAAGGGATAAAATTTCACAGATGTGTCCCAAATACTCCGTTGCTATGCTCTTCAAGCGCAAGCCCAATTACCAGGTCGAGGGAAATAATTCGCCGAGTAGGGTTCCCAATGCTAATCAACACAGTTGCCAGAAAATGTACGAGACTTTTCGGCAAAAAAGTCCCTTATAGATCTTCAAAAATCCCTTCAGAACATACTTTCCCACCTCATTTTCCGCAGCAGGGTGGTCTACGACGTTTCGCAGCAGGGTGGTATGGTGGGGTAGGGGATCGCGCGAAAAAATTTTGGCGCTTTTTGGCCCCGTTTTTGGCCAGAGTATCTCCTCCGTAAAGATACGCAATTTTTGGACATCTTTTCTGATGTATAATTTATGAGATTTTCATGTTTAGAAATCAAATTTGAAAAACAAATTGATTTTGAAACAGGAAAGGTGTAAATGAAATACTATCAGACCACACAGCAAACAAACTTTTGAAATTTTGAGATAGAAATGGTCTAAAGAAATAACTTTTCAACCATAATGTTGAAAATTTTGCAATTTTGGGGTACGGATTAAGTTTGGAAAGGGTATTTTAGTATTTTTGCCAGCTTACATTGCATACAGGTGGGTGATCCGACAGCAGGGTGGTCTCTGCTGGCCTGCGGCCAGCAGGGTGGTCATTTGTGCCACGACGCCGAAGTGGGAAAGTATGCTGCTCTCTCTTTATCTGGTTTTATTTTAGAGTCTCCAGTCACTCTAAATTAAAGCATGACTGAAGTCTGAAGTGAATTTCAATTGAGTGTGAATAAAATGTATATGCAGAAGAATACGCTGACTATATTCATTTTGTTATTATAGATTATAGAAGAAACAACGAAGGATATGTACAGATTATAAGCAAAAGTGCTAAAATACATACTACACACCAAATACATAACCTTCGTCAGCAACGCCAAAAATTAACTCTTCGTAAAGGGAGCCACTACTTTGCTGAATGACTAGGAACAATGAATTCCCCTCTCTGTCTAAATATTTAAACTCTCATTTTTAATATTGCACACTTTTCCCTAAAAATAGACAAGAATGCGGGATAGGGGAAGTAGTAGGCAATGCAAGGTAAGAAAATTTAGATGGTATGCGCACAGGAATGGGAATTTGCAACAATGATATCCAGACTGGTGAAAGTACGTGTGTATTGTATGCGTGTCTATCATTGCATTTACATCAGTGCATACAGAAATTCCGTTACCTTCTGGAACTTTTCCTTCAAAGAAGCAACTTTAGTGGAACATCCATAAACCTCTGAATACAACAAACTAGTAAAAGGAAATGCAAAAACAGGATTACCCACATTGCACTACCTACCTATACTACATTTGGCTGATGTTGATAAGAGACATGCCTTCATGCCCACATGTGATAAGGTACTGTTGTAAATGTGATGAAGTCACAGGTATGAGGTATACAAGTAGGTAAAAGACTGCAGTACTGCGGGTTGGCCATAATTGTTATCTCCTTTACGCAAAAGCTGCATATTGTGCATAACTTTCATTCAAGTAGCGTAAATATGTACAAATGTACAGCATTCACATTGCTCATCTCCATGAAATATGAATTATAATAATTATGGTTTGTTACATTTACTGCATATTATATAGAATAAAGTTCATTCATTTCTTTAGCACGAAAAGTCATGTAATAAATTGCATAAAGAAGGAAAAGTTATTCTCAGGTGTACATCGCATTCGTTTATGAATAGTTTTCCTAATAAAATGAATACGCCGGAGTATGTCAAGGTGCAATTTTTGTGGTTATCAAGTCTGTCGATAATTCCCCCAATTTTGTCCTTCAGACTGGAATTAAATATTCAAAGAACATTGGCATAATGAGGCTACCAAATTACAGCCTGGCACAAACCAAATTGGAATTGTAATTGTACACAGGCCATTAATTTCATTTAGTTTCATAATGTACAGATGTGTACATAAACATTTACATTTGTTTTCCCTTCATAACGATCGAAATAAAGATAGTGTGTTCAATGAAATTGGCAGTGAATATCAACACAAGAAGTCAACCATAAAATATGTCATTTGTTTGTAAGCAAGGGGAAGTTGTGTGCGATTCCCACATGCACAGAAATATATGTGTAGTGTGCAACTGTGCAACATAACTAGGTAGTTAAATATGACGGGCTAGTCGCATGGGTTGCATATTGAGGTAGGTAAGTAGATAATAACACGATGTCATAAAATATTCAGAGCCAGATAATAGGGTCCCGAGGCAGGTCATTATAATATTATTGGACAGAAGCTTCGAAACGTGTATCTATATCTAGTATACACTGTTCGCATCTACTAGCTTTTACTTATTTATTTTGAAGGGTTACTAATCTTACAAAACTGCCGTTGTCGAATAATTGGTGTTAAATGAAATTCCCGATTTAATCAGTGTGAATATTTTTGCAATTTGAAACGGTCATAACCGTCACAACCAATGTCTTTGTAAGAGATGTCTATATAAGTAAATTAAATATAACCACCTAAAGATTCTCGATGAGGGAGGACATCCAAATTACTTTTCATTGTCACATATCTTCCTTTAGTACAAGGCAGGGCAGAGAAAACAACCGAAAAGATGACCCCGCCGCATTAGAACTTAGGAATCTAAAACTGAGTGATTTCTACGTACCTATATAATTATTATGAATTGGTTGTGCTATTCGCAAGGAGTTGGTTGCTATTTTATTACAACTAAATCGCATCGTTCGACCGACTCGAGGAACATTAGCCAGGGCCAGGACCAGGACTAGCACAGTACTGCCAGCAGCTTTTTCATGTATGCATGGGATGTTGGGTGGGGCGCATAAAATTGAGAAGGGGTATTGAGGTAATAAATAATTAATTAATGCTCAAAAAAATGTAGATGGGTAATTTAATTACTTTTTCAAATGCAGCGTTTACTTTGCAGAAGTACCACTAATTCTCATCAAAATCGTTTGCAAATCTACGAGATTTAATTGACTAAGCACAATTTAAATGGAGCATCGAAAAATTATATTATTATATATTATTATGTATAACCATCTGAGGAATTTTCTGGGTCAAAATTACTGTTTGAAACATAAGTAGCATAAAATTGCTCTGTTTTTATTGTATTTATATGTAATTTGTGAAAGATGATAAGAGCCTATAATCGAGATGGGTTCTGTATATATTTATATAAATGGTTTTTATTGACGACTACGAATAGGTTGACATTATTGCATTTGGTTAGGTGTATATATATAACGTATATGTTCCTATAATATGTAGGTACACGTTTATAAATCACACGGAGAGGTTGACTTTATGAAATGTGTCATTTATAGATCAAAGAATGTCTGTAGATTGAATCATTAAGCAGTCAAAGGATTCACTCCGTTTGACAAGCTTCATTTCTGTCCCATTGTTCCTGAGTTTGTTTAAGTGATTGCAATTGCAAAGCATCCGTTAGCTAAAGCTAACCTTAGCTCACAATAGTCCATTGACCGCGATGAAAATAGATCCAAGTACTCAAGAGTACACAATATAAAGCCGTGAATATAGTTGGGAGACTACAATTGAGTACATACAATAGGGATAGGGATCAGGAAGAAAAGATCACATATCTGTACACAGTAATGTAACTACTGTGTGGAGTGTATAAACGACATTACACAAGAAGATACCTAACCAAATAGGAAGCTAAGGAGGGCTTGAAAACCCAGTGAAGTTGCTTAAAAAGCCGATCAAATGCCAAGGCTACAATATCCCTTCTTTGTAACATTTATCTGTTCTGGCTGTAGGTATCTGTATCGAATCTGAAAAAAGCCCACGTGAACTCTGAACACAACTCGATTTCCCTCAAAAGCAGAAAAAAGCAATAGTATGCGCTATAGAGTTGGTTGTTGGCTTGATTCTATTAGGCATATTGACAGATACACACATATAGTTCAGCTATATACATACATAGTAGTATATAGTGCATACCAAGGAATCCTAAAGAGAGAGAGAGAGTATCTCTCTCTAGCCAAAGCTTTGTGGTTTACTCAATTCAATTCAAGTTTACTATCTTTATTTCCACGCAAATAGGTATTTGTGAATGTATCTCTGAAGACTATCTCGCCACAATTTTACAGTAAGCAACCATTCCTTCCTTCCAACTCCAACCACGCTCAAAGTAAAAGAACAAAACTGTTTTCCTATTTGACGGCAAGTGTAGCGTAACGTGAAGTAACGAAACGAAACGTATAACTACACAAAATAGACAGAGGTGAAAATTTAGCTACCTTTTACCTCAACTACTAGAGAAAGAGAAACAAACAAAATTAGTAACTCTTTGGCTATGTTCGGCTCTAGCCGCTGTCTGCCTACTTATCTTTAGACACTTACGTTATACTCCCTTCTGTGCATTGGTTCCTCTACTTACTAATAGGAGTAAAAGTCATTACTGCCACCTTCCAATGACTTATAACGATATACTCAGGTAGGGTGAAAGTATTTCTGGAGCTCTAGTACTACTTAGGTAGTTATAGATCACATAGGTACTCACGGATGGAAACCCATTTGTATTTAATTTCGGTGCAGACAGTTCTATTGCTTAAACCGGAACAGTGAACGAACGCCTGAGCCGAGTAGAAAAACATCATTAATAATTAACAGGGTGCACATGTTCCAGCTTTCACATCCAAGCACTCTTCTCTGTACTTGCCATATGACACTCCTCGTTCGCCTTCCTCCCATTCTTCCTAATATTGCATTAACTACAAGAACCTTCTATTTTACACTACAATAAAGCAGTCATCCCCTGCTTTGCCTTTTACCAATAGTCTTTATTGAATCATTATACACAATACTTGAAGAGCATTCTCTCTGCATTCTAAAACCACAGTTGAAATTTACAAACTATATAAACGCATACAGGCTAATCGCTAAATAGGCGATTCTCTATATGTTCAACTCGCTATCAGTTCCGTATCTGTTTGTGTGCTAACAACGAAGGGTTTTAATTATTCCTGGGCTATTAGACAGGAATAAATTGACCACTGGTCACTAGTGTGCAATAAACTTATGTCGGCACAAATGCGGGTGACAACTCTTTGTCTTTCCCACCTGTGTATAGATTGACAAATGGTGTGTACGGAATCAATAATTCATTTACAATTATTTTAAACATAAAGAGATGTTGCACGAGGAATGAATTCATTTTGAGATCACTGTTTCCAGGAATATTTCCCTTTTACGACTATCTTGTGTATATAAAAGAATAAACAGAGTTTCTATTGATTTCCCTGTTAAGAACTATAAAGTAGTTAGAGTAATAGAATAGTTTCCCAAATGTGTAAAGTATAAGAGCAAGGATTTTATCAGGAATTGACTCACTGTGATTTACATAGAATTTCAGTTTCTGTTAATAGTAATTTGATTCAACAGTTTCTGAATGTAAAAATTAATGAAGGGAAAACATCTGGAGAAAGTAATGTTGCTGCAAGGTGAAAGTCAGCAGCTCTTAATTGTTAGCTCTTTGAAAGGCTCTCTGCTCTAGTAATCATTAGAAGAAGCTGGTGCTATTTTATTACAAAAAATACAGAGGATGAATAACAAAAGAATTGTTTTGGCTGCCTTTGGTTTAATATGTACATTGGCAGTAAAGTAGAATGGAATAGTAACGATCGTTTACACGTAGGATATCATCTGACTAGCCTCACTCACTACTAAAAGTTACGGGGGAGAACAAAGTAAATACATAGATAAAAAGAAAGAGCAGTGTTACACTCTTTGGTTGTGTTCCACGATAATAGGCTAACGATCCTATGTAAGTAAAGTAAGCAAAAACTAGGTAGTCGCCATAATAGTAATAGTCAAGTAAAATAAAATAGGAAATGTATACAATGAAAAGATGGAGGAGAAAAGAGCAATGCAATGTGTGTGCAATGTGTAGCGACTTGGCTTCCTCGAAACTAGTGTTTGGTGCTTTGGGTGTAATAAAGCCAAGCCAAGGAAAAAAGTGGAAGCCAGGCCAGTGGACGTGCATTGAATCACACCTGTCTTATTTAAATCTTTTTATCGTTTATATTCACATCTAAGAGCTAAAAGAGACTAAGAGTGCAAAAGTAAAAGCTACTGCCTTTTTGCCTTCTCACTTTTTATGCTCTTATCTTCCTAGGAGCATAGATACAGAAACTCTTTCTCTAAATCTCAACATTCCACATTGAACTATGCTCTAAATACTACATATGTATATATTTCTTTTTAGTTAGCTTTACAGACTGATTCAGTATCTTTCCACGTTTGCATCGTTGCATTTGACTTGTTCATATAGATTACATAACTCTGCTACTATATGTACAGCCAGGCACACTCTACTGATCTGTACAAAAGAAGATACAAAGAGGAGGACAGAATGAAATTCAATAGAGGCTATTGTGTTTTGCGCCAAGTGGTGTGCATGCCTTTTGCCAATGCTCTGTAAAGTGTAGTGTAAATGTAAACTCTTCGTAAACGATACATACTCAAGTGGGACTAAGCACATTTTATTGTAAGTAATACTATCATATATAGAGCTCCACTAACCCGACATGTTCATACTCCAATATATGAATATCTCTTTCTTTATTGGACTATTATACACATGATAGCTACTTTCCCTGCACACTCCCTGGCATATTATATCTATCTACCAGTACCTACCTAAAGTGCATATCATCATACAATATCTCTACGTAAATAGGCATACATATTATATTCTTAGCTATTCTACTCTCATCCTACTTAGCTTTCTTGATCTTATCTGGGCGACAAAGACATACACATCTTCCTATATTCTTATTCATGTATGGAGACACCCTAAGTACACCAACCAACTTAACTCTAATATCGGCAACTTTTCCCTTCTGCAACAAGTTACAATTTAAAATACGCTGTACATTCTATCTCCACCTATTTATCTATTGTAGTACAATAGTTTCCCTACATCACCCATAAAAATACTTTTTATAACATTTGTATACATGTATCAGCTGAGATAACATGCAAAAATCTCTATTTAACTCTCGCTAAATGGAACAGAAGTAAATGTCACAACAAAGGTCGTCTTTCTCTTACTCTCTGCTAACAATACGGGTTACCAGTTTGGGAATTGTCTACCATGCTATTCGAAAATAAATATTATATTCTCTACGGGTTGCCATTTTATCAAACGAAGTTATGTCAGAGCTTGAAGTATATATGTGTATAGGACACAAACAAATCAATCTGAAAGATATATATTTCCCACAGATTTGATCTCAATAACTCCCTTGTGTGTAGATCTCCAGAGGATATTTTTAAACCAACTTCTAACAGTATTTACAGCCTCTTTATGAAGGTGAATATATAGGTAATAGGAATTACATTTTTTTGAAAAAATAAAGAGATGAAAGTATAGCACTTCTTTCATCTTTCATACTAAAGAGAGAAAGCAGAGAGAGAAATCTTTAGAGAGGAATGCATAATCATGACAGGTGGAAGAAAAGAGAGTATTAGCTTAATAATTGTAATAGCTCACCTATTCAGATTGGCAGAGCCCCCCGGTGTGCCATCAGCGTTTTCTTCACAATTAAATGAGAAATTGGGGCGGCAACAGCTTCTTTAGAGAGTTTCTTTATTTAACCAACGACTTTCTCCTTCAGGAACTATAAACGGAGCATTTATCATCAAGTAAAAGTGATTATGAACAATGAATTCAAGATTAGTGATTAAGGAGAGAGACATTAAATCATACAGGTACGAAAGATTAAAAGGCACAGCAGAGAATACATTTGAAATGCGTTCTTTTCCTTTCATAATTAAGTACAAATACTGACTCAAGTTGCACGTTTAAATAGCAATCATGCAATAGGCACACATGAGGTAGGGGCTGAATAAATAAATAACGTGCCTAAATAATAAACAGATATTAGATATGTAGGGTAATTGCTGTTAATCTCACCTCTCTGGCTCGTACGTTAGTGCTAAATGGACTTCGTTGGGGTTGAAACTTTTCCTTAGTGTATTCCAACGTGAACTTGAATTGCAATTTATTATTTAGCAGAGAGGAAGGTTGATGTAGTGAAGGTAGAACTAACCGTACTGGCTTGCACGGCAGGGAGCAAAGGAAGTAACGTGAAACACTGAACAATTATTTTCACTATAAACTTGAAAGGAACCATTAACTATTATAATAAGGTAGTAAAGCCAGCCGTTTATGATAAACGCTCGGATTGCGGTGTGGTGAGGTATCTTGGCTCGGTTTCCTTTGGCTTTACGGTGGTGGACTAGTCGAAAGAATGATGAATAAATAGGAAAAATGAAATTACTTGACAACAACAATTAAGTTGTGGGAAATGTAAACGGAACTTTTTATTGAGCTGTCGGGTTTGGTTGGATGTTGGATCTGGTGTGGTGTGAGCACGTCACGTATCGGCACGGCACTTTCAACTTTCTCCGTATGAAGGAATTCCTCCTGGCGTTTAATGACTTTTCAATTACCCAGCCGAAAGGATAAACTGGCTTGGTTATTGGTACTGATACTGATCATGGACAACAACATTGAACGTAGTAGGTAGCTAATATACTGGTAATAATTTTTGACGGAAAGGAAAATACTAGGGCAGATGTTACTGTAAATATATGCAAAGAAATGTGTAAGTTGGATTATTTGTTTAGGAAGCACATGAAATGAGCACAGCACATCAGATCAGAGCAAAGTTTCGTCAAGGACCGTCGATGGCTGCATAAAACAGCAGGACGAAAGGAAACTCGGGCAATCCAATGGAAACAGAACGAAGCCAGACAGGCCACGAACGAAGGCAATATTAATTGATGTTATTCTTTCCCTTGACTTTTACTGCTTGTTTTCTTATACTTTTTCTTGTGTGTTGTAGTTGTAGTCTCGTGGCGATGAGTGCTTTCTTGTAAACGGCTCCCGTCTCCGTCGACTGATCTGATCTGATCTGATCTATTAGGTAACTAAATAATATAATATAGCTTCTATATTCAGAGAAGAGAGAGAGAGAGTATAAATAGGTTAATAGTAAATAACGCTTTCACTGGATTTGCTTTCGTTTGTTTTGCAGACTCCAGGAGATCTTGATTGATTTTTGGGATTGATCAGATGTGAACTCATGTGAAATGAACTGCTGTGAGAAACTGGAAACAACGATGACTAAGTAGAAAAGAGAAGAGAGCCCGTGATGATGGAGGGAATTTGTTGAAAATATATGGCAAAAGGGAGACTGTTGATTGAAGGATAATGAACAATTTGAAGAAGCAGGCGAAACAATCAAGAAAATCTTCTGCGCACTCAGGGAGGATAAGGTGAGCCGTATTTGAATACTTTGTACTTTAATTGGAAGTTGCTATATTTTATTGTGGAAAAAAGGGAAAATCTCGGTGTCGAGATGCGATAAGCTACTAGTGATTAGAATGTAAAATTTTAGCAGTGCCAGTGAAAAGGCGGCTATGTATAAACTTGATTTATTAGCACGTAAGAATATAAAATAACTAATTAGTTATTAGGCGTATCAGTGGTTTGATTTTCTGGCCTATACGAAGCATGTAATATATTATAATGTGTGTGTAGCTATGTTTGGGTTGACAATAATGACGAGACGAGATGAGCTTATAGTTGATAATAGAGAACACGGGCACACTACCTACATACATAGAATAGATGATTAGGATAGGAGAGCCAGAGGAATAGAGATCGAGAGGAGCGAAGAAGAGCACCACACGGGGAAACAAAGGAGTAAATGAAAAGGGAAAATCCGCCTGGGCGATTGGACACGAAGAAGACAGTAAAACGAGGGCGGCTAGCTCCCTTGTCCTGGCCAGCCTTAAGTCTTCCTCTCCTCAAGTCAAGTCAAGTGTCGAAAAGCCCGAAAAAAGAAAGGAGAAGCTTTTCAAAACAGGAGCAATTTTCGCCCTAATTTCACAGCGGAATCCATTTTTGACAGTCGGGGTGCAGCCTTGCGCTCTGAGATCCCCTTCCTTCAAAACGGTCCGTTCCGAAAAAACCGATTCCGCTTTAGCATGCAGTGTGCTCTACTGTGTAGTCCTTCGGTTGGGTCTCCTCGCCTCTCTTCCATCCACACTCACACTACTACACCATGTACAGGAGTACACTATAGCTTTTCCTCGTCGTCCTCTCTTCTACCCAGTTCCAGAGAGAGACAGAGAGAGAGGTTCGTGCCGTGTGTGTGTGTATGTGTGTGTGCTTCACTCAGCTCCAGCTCTGTCTGTGCTCCGAACAGAGACAGAACAGAAGAGAACCAGCGAGCAGAATCTTCATAAATGTATACCTAACTCACTAGTCGGGCATCTACTCTCGTACTATCACTAATACCTACTAGTCTGTAGTTAAAGTAGTCAACTAAGTAGTACATACATAACTCCTACTACTACTACATCTCTACTACATCTACATCTACTTCTATTATATAAGTCTCCCATATATACACATACATATACATACATGTCCATATATATACGTTACGTATAATATAGATATATTATTATGTATATACAAAGGAAAAGCAGGCTCTTCGGAGCAAAGTCTTCATTTCTGTCTGTCTGCTGCCTACTTTTCCTTGCTTTTGCCATTGCCTTGCTTGGATGGAAGGGAACTAAGATCAGTTGACTATGTAGCCAGAGAGATATACTTCATCCTCACTCATACTTAGCTCTAGCTATGTTCAGTTAAATTCGTTCTGTTCTGTTGGATTGGACTGGACTTGGACTTGCTGGTTTCCTTTCCTTTGGTTCAACTGAAAGAGCGAAACGAAAGTCTCCACAATCTACAAGTCTGTCTCTCTACTAGGAAAGTAATAGTGAATACTAGCAAAACTCACTCACTCACTCACTCCCTCAAACACTTACTACATGTATATTCCTTACTTATCTCTCTCTCTCTTTCCTCTGTATTTATATAGGAGAAAGTTCCTGGATTCTAGTATATCTGAATAATAACTGCTTTTCCTATCACTATAATATATGTGTGTCTCCACACAACAGTAGCAGGCAGGCTGAGCAGGTCGACGAAAGGACATAGCATGGGATGCAATTCTCTGTGTATACCTACATATATTACATATTAGAATTGTAGGTGCATGAATACTTATAGAATAAGAACAGATCTCTCTCTCTCTCTCTCTCTCTCAAAACTGAACAGAGTTACATATTAAACATGCTGCCTTCCTACTTACTTACTTATACTCCTTAGGTACTACTATTATGTACTTTTCTCTACTTATACTACACTATTAGAGCATAGAGAGTTCCTTGTGTGTGTACATTCATATCAGTCGACTCTAGTTTTAATGTCTGGATGTATGTACTTTAGCCGGATGCACGCTGTGATATTCACCTTAGCTTCAAATAGGAAACCAAAGCCTAGGAACCCCAACCACTAGCTTCACTTTACCAGATACACTTTCAATGAGCTTAAATAGATATAGTAGGCTATAATAAGTATGAGTGCATATATGTACATTCAGAATCCTTATTCTATTCAATCCACACAGTAATGATACAACAGGAGTAGTAAGCGTATTCCACACGTATACATACGGAAAACACAAGGCCAGACAAGACACAAATTTTCAATAGCTTTCCCAACCATATTCTCCACATACATAATACATACCTTGTTCTTAGCGTAAGGTATGTAGGTACACACATAGCAGACATACATTTAATAAATACTTTCCTTTACATATCTATTCATCTATGTCTGTCTACTCTCCTCTCCCTATCTCACTCTCTCGCTCTCTCTGCCACTCATATAGCAAACAAATGCAATGCAATAAACCTTGTTAGATACTTTAGTCATTCTTTAGTAAATACATATCTTTCTCTTTTCTACTTACCTATCGATTCCATACATACGCTCCCGACATCCTACATTCAGAAATCAGAACATATTAACTGTGTACCACTACTCTCCTCTCTTTCTTCTCTCTCTTTCTCTCTCTGACATTAGTTTTCATATTAAAGTCAGTATAACTAAATGCAATGGACAGAAGGTACTTAAACAAATGCCATTTAGTATACCTGAGCCTAGAAGATGTTATGCATACGTATTTGAGCTTTGCTCACTCACAACTCCCAACCAAACACTTACATGCATCTCTTTCAATTTACTTTAAATCTATCAACTCAATAGCTTTACAATTCTTAGCTTTCCCACCGAAAATCTCTTGTTCCTAATCACTTTTGTCTAAGTGCAATACGTATCTATATCTCTATGCATATTAATTCTACAGCAGAACAAGCTAAAACAGTAATGCATAAGGGCATGACATGATCTAAATCCCTATAATTCCATTCTGTCTCTACACAAAGGATATTCGGACTAACATAATACTAGGACATATCATAAAAAAAGTGTAACACTAGGTTAAAAACTCCTGTATCTACACTTTGGAATTAATATATGAAAACACTTTGACCACTGTGCAAGGACTCGCTAATATAATAGCAAAGTATTCCATTAAGATGCACTATTGTGATATGATGACAACTTTCTCTGTGGAATTCTTCCTGGGAATGAAACTAGCCCATTTTCTTCGCAACTCTCCTATACCTTTTTAATGAATATGGCAAAGTTAGGAGAAAGTTGAAAGGAGATGTTTGTGCTTATGCACATATAATGTGCACTCTATATGCGCATCAATTATGTATAGGTATATTCATATACATATAGAGGAGGGAAAGAAGAGAACAGGTAATGAAACTGATAAAATTAGAGAAAGGCAGTCTGTGCATTAGTAGTAGCAGTGAAGTGGACTATAATTGGTGTCTGTTAGATTATTAATAGATGCCGACTAGGAATGAACCTATAAATATATGTGGTTACTACATAGACATGCATATCTATATAGAGAGAAAGTGTAGAAAGCTAGGAGAATGTTGTCACATGCATTGCCTTTTTACAGGAGATATCACTTAAGAGGCTGATATGGATATGATATTTTGTCGTGTGTGTCAATGGGCTCGTATAAATATTGTCTGCTCTATTCAGTGAGTTGAATTGAGCCCAAGTCTGACAAAATACAATGGAGTGGAAGACAAGACACACTCACTCGTCTCATTGTCATCTCGTGTAAGTCAACGTTAATAGAATAGTCGAATGAATTGGTGCCTTTTACCTAGCTACACAATGCACAGTACATATGCTAACATAAGTATAAGATATCTTTATTGTCGTAAATATTAGTGCTATATAGTCAAATGGGAATATATAGTAGAATGAGTTTTGGTATGTGTATAGCTGCCAAAGGCTGTGCCAAGTTGGTTGGTTAGTGAATAGTATTAGTAATAGTAGTAGTAGTAGCACTCACTTAACCTACAAGAAATGTACTTAGCTGCCTTGCCAATTTCCCTCATTCTACGTGTCCCTAAATGATTTAGGATAGATAGATAGGGATGAGACCATATTATAGTAGTACCTAAGTATGTACGTATAGTAAAGGAGTATGATGGAAGAGCTTAGTTATTGTTACTTACTTAGTTAGTTAGTCAGTGTAGTCTAATAAGTAAGTAAGGTGGAGGAAGGAGATGAAATAGCTGTGAGAAGAGTGGAGAGTGAGTGCTTATGGCCTGGAAACCACCTACTGTGAGTCAATGTGGAAATAGACGCCCATCTTTGCCATTTCCCCTTGTTTACTCTATCAGTTTCTTGCAGGCCAAGTCAAAGCATGCGAGGCCAGCCTGCAATTCGAGTTGAGTTAGTTATTAGAGTCAGACAGAGTGATGTAATGTCATGTAATGCTGTAATGTGTTGTTAGTTATAGTCTAACTAGGAGTCCTGCACAATTCAACAGAGCAATGCTTTTATGTATATATATCTATGGAGGGATAATAATATTCTCTATTAGCTATGTACATGTACATATCTAGGTGGGTAGTAGTAGTAAGTAGTAGGTAGGTAACTACGGTGCATACCACCACCATTATAACTACAATTTTGAAGGATGCACGAGGTGTACGTAAAGATTTTCTCCCTTTCTCCCGATTTATATAGCTTAGCTCCTATGCTCTTTAGAAATAGAAGATGCACATGTAATATAAGATTTCTCTCACAACTTAACTCAACTATGTACATACTTCTACTGACTTACTAGGTACACATACACAGAGAGAGAATGTGTGTGTGTGTAGAAATGCACATATAGACAAGACAAGAGCAACTCAGAGCTCTCTCACTCACTCAGAAACTCACAACAGTTGAGTCGAGTTGCTCTCATCTCACTCTTCTCTCTCTCTCTCTTGCCGTCCTTCCTGCTTACTTAACTTTACTGAACATATAATATGAACTGCTGTGCTGGATAATGTAATGTAATAATATATCTGGCTAAAATACCTAGCCGATGAAGTTTAGCAGTTATTGTACACGTCTGTAATGTATTTGTGTTGGGAAAATAGAAAAATAGAAGAGTTTCTCGTTTGGAGAGAGGAGGAGAGCTTAGGTGCATATGGCACGCGGTATTAAATGGCCAGACGTGCTACATAATATATTATTATGCTAGCACATACACATATATATAATATTGTAGGATCTACTAGTACTAGGTATATATGGTATTGTTATACCCATCCCTTGATCAATGTGATGATTTCCAATCCATTTCTCATTCCCTCCTTCCTCTCTCTCTCCTACCTCTCTCTCTCTCTCTCTTGGATAGCATGGCACGAGCTCCTAAGTAAGCGGACCAAGTCTTCATTTTACTTTTACTCATAATACTCTAATCCCCGACCGTTGCCTTGCGTTCGCTTACCTTCCTTTGCTACTTAACTAATTCCATTATGTTGGATTGGATACCTTTGTGTTTTGACACAGATATTGATACGCAGAACAGAACACATGTTTGACATTTTATATTCTGCCTGTCTGCCTCACTCTGCACACAGATTAAAGAAACACTTCATGTATTATCCATAACCAGTAGCTAGAGCCAACCCGCTTCCTAAGAGACCTTCTTCTCACTCTCTTTAATTTTTATGGATGCGTATGCACTATTTATCTACCGATACACAATCTTATGTTTATTAGCTACTTTTACAGACCTAACTATACTAACTGTATCTATATGCATATCAGGCAATGGCAATGTACAAGTACTCAGGATACTTTATATGTCACAGGCCTGACTCATGCCACATATAAATGATTTCTTGGCTAGCGGACTGAAATCCTTCTTTTAGTCATACCGGCAGATTTGGCAAGCGATACCAAATTATTAAGAAATAACTGAAAATACATTTAAATTGGCTGATTGTAATTGTGATTTATTGAATTTATGGATGTCTTTTCCTAATTGAAATGGGGTGTATCCGCAGAATATTTTTTGCACAGAGAAATGTGCCGTAGAAAAGTTGGAAGTATTTATGCGCAATAAAATTCCAGTTCGTACCTATATTTTGTCTCAAAAACGATATCTGTAATGATGTTATGGATTATTGTATTGAATAAAAATTTAATTATCATTGCAATCAAATCAATCTATTTCTATAGGGAAATATATCTCACAGAGCTCTAGTCATTGGATTTGTGTCTGGTGAAAGTGTCACCTTCGACGTATAAATATAGTTAGATGTGCACAGAGGGAGTCTACGCAACAAAGGGTCACATCACTCGGAAAAGATAGAAAATAGAGTTTTGGAAATAGCTCAATCTGATTTGATTGTCAAAAGAAAAAGCGTATTTCTTATTGACTAACTAAATATTTAAAGAAGAGAAAGATATCAAGGAAAGTGCAGTGCAGTGAGACTGGCTTTTTCGTGCCAATTCTTACTAATGCTCCGGTGAGATGGAATGCATACAGTATCCCAGAACAAGACCGGATTACAAGTAAATCCATGATTAGATTTATAAATCGATAAGCTACAAATGGTTATACATAGATGAGAAGGCGATAAAGATAAAAGCTTCTTAGAGCCAGTAGCTCTTTCCGTCTTTTCAACTAAATATACAATGCAAAGTTTGGAGCTCTCTTATGTTATACATATAGGTAAGTACGTAGATAGCTCGGGAGGATGATCACAAGATCCTCTTCTACTGACCTAATAATATTATTTGGTACTGCGTACGTACATGTAGTGCATACTTACTGTACTTCCAGTGTGCTCCATCAGTGAGTTTGCTAAGGATGTTATATGTATATTTATTAGATAGGGTCATAGTGTGGACTACTTGCCAATAGTATAGCCAATAGGCCAATAGGATATTCATATCACCTTCACTTAATGTTTTAAGACAGTGAAAATAAAAATAAAATATATAGTAGTGCAGTTAGAGTGTATATGTGTCTATAATATGTTTAATACCTACTAGTACTTATAGGTACGTTGTATCTACGTCCTCGGTGAATATCTAAATCTTAACTGAACTGCACGTAGAACTTCAAGTCGATCCAACAATCGACAATCTAGGCACTTTACTTACTTTTGGATTTAGATAGAGCAGACTCATTTGAAATTCTCGCTACAAACGCTATAGTCATGTAGCAGTAAAGTCCTTAAAATATTCATGTAGCTCGCAGACGTACAGTATCTGAAGGATTCATCTTTTCCATCACGGAAAACTAACACTATAAGAGAATAGAAGTGAAGGAAGGCGCATTCTTCTACTTACGCCCGGCCAAAGTGTAACTGCCACAACAAAGTTACCCGTCTGACTATGAACAGACGAAACAGTGAAAGTGACAGATTTTCCGTGTATGCACAGCCATAATATCATTTACATAGGGATCCAGCTCGGAAAAGGAGCTCTAAGGGGAATCTGTGATGAAGGCGGTTAGCAGATGTGATTTAGTGGCTTCACTGGTTTCCTTCTATTTAGCTTCGTCTTTCTTTATTTATTCAGTAAAATCAGGTTGACCTGACCTAATCCAGTGGGGAATAAAGAATAAATAGCTTTACATGGTAAATACAAAAGCTAGTATATTATGCAGCACATAGAGTCCCGACTCGTCGACGAACTCGCTCCCCGACTCCCTTTGTTTCCTGTAAACAACCACGCAAAAATTCAACAGACTTTTACGGAAAAAGTTTCTTTCCACCTGAGGAGCTGAACGGTAGGTAGCTAATCACGTCGAGTCGAGTTACGCTACAAAAAGATAAGTAGTTAAATGAGAGAAGTTTACCTGTGCCGGAGACGCAGGCTAATTCCTTGTACATCTTTAATATTCTCTCTGCTACTGCTTAATGAGCTCTTGTAGTTCAAAATTAAATTATTATTATCGTTATTTATCACATACTGAACATTATTCCGTACAGGTAGAGCAACCTACATACTTAGTAAATAAATAGTTAAATAAAGCGAAGTCTTGGAATACTTAAATCTAGGATAGTCGCAAAGTATACTTCAACTACTTTCATTTACACCAATTATAATGCAATCCTTTTCTCCCCAGTAATACTAATTACATATTAAATATTCAGTACATGCTACTACAATTTTATTAGCGAATCTACAATTAGATAGCATCCATTTTATTATTACGCTCCTTGTTTGTAACTATTATGGATTTTGCACAGTTCAGTATGATTCATAAGAGGGACATACAATAAAGCTGAATAGATGTCATATGCACAGAACAGTGAAGTGGCCAAAAGAGCCAATAGAATTTCAACGGAACACGTTTATAATGCCCTTATGTAGTATATGGGAATGTTTCCATTTATTACTTCCAATGAGTTCGTACATTTACCATTAGAAAAGATATATTAAATGTAAGGAGGAAGCTAGGAGTGTTCCTTCCTCCAACATGCTAAACTATTCATCATCTACTTACTAGAGCCGTGGACACGATAATAATAGTAATTTTATGAATGTATATTGCACTAACAATAATATAGTCGACTATTAGTAGTAAACGTAGAACAATGTATTTATGAATGAATGAGGAAAGGATGGTTTAGCCAAGCGATGTGATGGCATGCTTTGCCTTCCCTCTAGCTTGCCAAGTCTATGAAGACTATGACCAGACAGCCCAGCATTTAATATTCACTTACAGAGATGAGAGAGCATAGAGAGCAAAACTTTTATTTACATAAAAGCACAGAAGCAAAAGAAAGAGTAGAGAGGAAAGTCTTTGAGGGCTCGGCTGAGAGGAAGGCACTCGAGACGAGGAAAACCAAAGCAAAAAAAGAATGAAAGAGCAAAAGAAACAGCATGTGCATCTAACTCATCTAATATTAATACCTATAGTCTTATACTACTTATATCTATCTCTATTATCAGAATATTACTTACCTACTTACTTATTATTGGGCTCCTTCCTAGAATAACTTCATAGCATCTCTTCGACAAATGAGCAAGGGTCTATGCATAAAGAGCACTACTTACTTATAAAAATACAATATCGTAATATTTAAATTTAAATGTACCTACTCTATAAGTATAATAATTTTGGTACTACATTGATTTGCATGCTGTAATTGTTAACATTAGAGCTTTCCAATTAAATCCGTTCTGTGGATCACATGTAATAGGGAAGCGTCAGTTATTTTGAGGATTGCAGAAATATCGGAGGTATAGTAAGCCATTGTAGCCGCTTAATTATATGTGTATGCATGGCAGTCCTCGACCGCTTTCGAGGGAACCTAACCTACCCTTAATTGAAAATAATACATAGATATGAATGCATTTACCCTCAGCCTTACCTCAATCAAAGAATGAATGCTCCCATCTTATCCTACCGCTCCCACCATAATCTACTCCCTCCCATTCTTACATCGCAATTAAAAAATTAAAGTTTTGGTCACTTTATGAACAATTTGAAAGAAGAAAAAATAAAAGCTTGACATTCCTAGAGACCCTAAGTAGTCTTTTAAAAAATATTGACCGATCTAGCTTATCCCGTTCCTGAGATCCATATAACGAAATTTTGTGGCCGACAAACAGAGTTACGTACAGAGTACAGACAGATTGATTTTCGCATAAAGCACCGCTCCGCTACTAATAATCAATGAATTAATTTATAGAGTACATGCAATAAATACAATAATTTATGATTCCTTTTCATTCAGTCCACTGGACAAATCACGTGACGAATCGATCATCATAAATTGTTAGCCCAATGGGCTTTCACTCAAGTAATTAAATTGATTTCGAAACGATACAATGCGCTCAACGGGGCCGGCTTCCATATTTAACCATATGCGTACGTAGGTAGTAACTCTAATTTTTATGTTAGCCAATTCGTAATTATAATTAGACGTTGCTGAAAATGTGACAACAAATGCAGACGAAATGGCAAATACAGATATATGGAGTAGGGATTATGATGCATTTCACGATATTACGAATGTTTGAAATTAAAAATGTCTCACGTAGTGCTTGTAAATACTATCTTGATGCTAAGCTACAAATAAGAGGAGAGGAGAATAAAGAGGAAAATGGAGTTATCAGTAGTGAAATGAAGTGATGATGAGATGAGCTGATTGCGAACACAATTGTAGATTTACGAAGGACCTATACTAATGTATATAGGTAATATAAAAGAAAAATTCATAAGAATTTGAATATGATGATAAGTATTGCAAAAGCTAATTGGAAGAAGCTGAAGTTAGTAGTTGGTANTAGGTAATATAAAAGAAAAATTCATAAGAATTTGAATATGATGATAAGTATTGCAAAAGCTAATTGGAAGAAGCTGAAGTTAGTAGTTGGTAAATGCATGTTTTCGAATGAGCAGAGTTTTCTCTTCTTCCACAGCTCGCTCGGCTCGACTCATTCATTTGATTTTAATGATTGTGATATATTAAAAAGGATAGATGCTTAAAATATGCTAAGCGAAAGTAGGTACATACTAGGACTAGGACTATGGCGAAGAGCTCAGGAGTCCAAGACAAGCAAAGATGAGATCCGTTTTCCGGTTGTGTTTTAATTAGTGGGAGCGTCTCGGAAAACTTGTTTTTATATTAGATATGCTTTTACAAAAATAGATATCCATTTTCCACTATGTAGAGCCATTAAATATTTAGGGGGAGTATATCTGGTAGACAGAGAAAAACCGATATGGTTCTTCTCCTGAATATTTTTCATATTTACTGCCATTTCCAGATTTCTGACACACATATAATTCTCTGGGACAACTAACATAGGAAGGCTGGAGATCTCTTAACTATTACCAACGCTTTTAATCTTAGCTGATATAGAGGCTAGAAAGCCCCTGTCAGATTCATTAATGCTGGTTATGCATTTTCATTATACACTCTATATTTTCAAATCAGTAAATGATAGCCTACATATCTTCTTCCTTTCACCTTTCAGTAGATAAAGTATTTGGCTACTCGAAAAATGCAGAAATCCAACAACCTATACAACTTAAAATAGGTTAGTGGGCTAGCCTGTTGGATACTTTTATTAATTTGTTATGTACATTTGCGAAGTTTTTTAATCAATACCCAGTAGTTGTTCAGGATATTTGAATAAGGTTTAATACTTTTAATAGGCAGAAGCAGTGTTCAATGATTTATACTGTAGCAGTACTTACTAAGTACATGGTGCGCATGGTGGAAGCAGTGTGCAATCTACAGTAAATCATTTTAGGATGTAATATTGAATAGAAGTGGTGTCAACATTTTCATACTATTAGTTCCACAATTTATTAGAAACGCAGCATCAAGTTTTTATGTACTGCTTTGGATAGTAAAAGGGAGGAAAATGAGTCTGGATCGAAAATATTTGGCTTGTGTTAAAAGTTAGAAGGAGACTGTTGGGAGCGTCGATGACTAGCAACCTTCAACCTGGACAAATGTACATTCATGGAGACTATATAGCTCGTTGTTACATAAACTGGCTGGAGTGAAACAAAAGATACTATGAATGTAGATAGATGTAGTATCTATATAGGCAGTCAAGTAGATTCAATTCAAATAAAGATATTTCCTGGAAAGATAAAGAAAGTTGAGTTTATTCATTTATAGAAAAAGACATTTATCTGATAAACATTGAATGCCCTGTTGTCTTGTGTCTGAATAAAACTTTCTCTGACACGATGCTGCTGCGTGTGAAATCATTGGGCTATTTAAAAGGAAGTCATATAGCTGTAAGGAGAAAATATGGAGGTATGTCAAAGTACTTGAATAAAGAAATTAGTCGGCAAAGAATATAAAAAATGTTAATGGAGATTTGAAAGAGAGTACTAGGTTCTTATGATGGAATGAAGGGAAGAGAAAGAGACGGAAGCCCACGGACAGATTTTGACAAGCTCGACTATGATGTTAAGGGAAAACTAGATTTTTGTCCTTTTTGTTTGGTAAAAGGTAGACAATAGGAAAAGGTAGAGTTGAGATGGTTCCCTTCGTTGATACTTTGATATTAAGACACAATACAGTAGACAATAGTCAACTCAAGTCTTGACTGACACAAAATATAAAAGAGCATTATAGAGTAGGTAAACTATTTCAATAGTGGCTGCCACTACATAACTTAGCTAGGAGCTAAAGATAGGGACCTATGACAAAATAAAGTACGTGGTGAAGAAGAGTGCACATGCAAAGCTAACAGCTAGCTATACACATAGGTAAATACGACAAGTCAGTAGTCTCCTCCAGAAAAGACCAGTTTTCTATCTCTCCGGAATCTGAAAATCGGCTCACTACCAGCGACAACTTTATATGCTATGTATATATACTGGGTATATATATAGGTAGGTAGGTACCTAGTTATAAAAGAAGAGTGGCTACTAACACAGTTTTCTTGTGTTAATATAAGTTTTCTAACTGAGGCTCGTTATAGCCGTATTTGTCGTTGATAGTTAGTGCAATGTCTAGGTAGATATAAGGAGGAGATATTAGAATGTATGTACAAAGTATCTATTAGACGAAGTGAAATCAAGTCAAGTCTTTGCATTAGAAAATGGATAGGATAGAAATGAAATGAATTGGAATAGATAGTATAGAATGGTAGAGAGCAAGGGAGAGGAAAACAGACAGCCAGGCAAGAACAGGACAGACGTTGACTTGCTTTTCCCTGTCTTTACTTTAGTTTCCTTCGTTTGCTTAGCTTTCTTTGCTGCCGTGTGGGCTTGACTCGATTCAAAGACTCAAACTCAACTCCACCAAAGTAGAATCAAACTGCATAGAATGAGATCGAAAAGGAAAGAAGACAAGAAAAGCTGTCTGCAGCCGAAGTCAAAATGTTCTCGTGAAGACTCCGAGCGAAGCAAACTGTTTGTCAGTCTGAGTCTGACTGAAGAACAAGAACTGGAAGAACATTTTAGAAGCAACTGCCTCTGCCTGGCTTCATCTCTTCTTACTATTATGCTCTCCAGCCAGCTACCTTCTATCTACCTAAACCAAAACAGCTCTATTCCTATCTACTTCACAATATTATGCTCTACGCGTGGAAATCAACTCCAGGACCATTTTAACATTGAAGGAGCCGGGTGATCTGCTTTATACCACCATCTACTACCACTCTTTTCCCTCCCAACTAACTTTCTTGTCACAAAAAATACAGTTACTTCCCTATCTCTTACAAAAATAGCAAATATATATATATACACAAACAGTTTTCCATAGCCTATATTCTAGATATTTTCACGGCTAATTTGCTCTTGGCCAAACATTACTTAATTAATTTTCCTACGCAATCATTCCCTCATCTATACTTCATTTATCATTATATCAATAGCAATGCTCCAAATTCAACATTGATTACAGCGATCAAGGATTGAATTAACTCTATAATTGTATTTGAATTGGCACGATCTAAACCTAAATCATAAATTGAATCCAATTTTCGGACGATTAAAAGTAGTTCTGTTGCATACACACATTTATCAGAAAAACAAACAGTAAACGCAAACTGTCGCAAACCTTATTTCAAACCACAGCGTCGTAAAAGTTCAATTTTAGATGCTTTTCAAGGTTGATTCTCAACTAAATATGCCATAATTTATTCATTCGTATTGATTGATAGGTATTTTTAAAGTAAGCCTAGTGCAAATTCAAAGTGATCAGAGGGATATTGAACGACAACTTATTGCTGTTAATTGACGATTGGCATGACCTGCTGAAGGTTGCTTGCCAAATGATGGATGAAATTAGGTTACAATTGTCTTAAGACTATAAACAGCTAGACTTAGGAGGAATAGTGATATGAAAAGGGAAATGCAGAAATGTAGGTGTGGGTAACGGATGTGAGGGTCCAGCATAAGTGCTCAACCATTCTGACGACAGAAATGATGCGAAATGAAGGAAATGAGACCACGCGAGAATGTAGGAGGCAGTGCCATGGAATGGCATGGCCAAGGGAAACCGTAGAAGAACTAGGCTTTAGTAAGTACATAGACATAGCAGACAATAGCAGTTGTAAAGGAAGAAAAGCGTTGAAGACCGAAGTCGGTCCATTCGTCTCGCAGCCTATCGGCAGACAACGGGGACGATTCGGAATTCCGATTCAACTTTCATAAGTCCTATTTGGGTTAGTGAACACTGAACACTAAGGCTACACTTGGAGTAAAGCACTAACTACTGACACCAACTAGCGTTTTGTTACCGCCGTATTCATAGTCTACCTTCTCATTCACTTATCCCATCCAGCCTGAATCACAACTCCGCCGACTACATTCTCAAGAGCTTCCAACAGTTAAATAGATGCACTACACCACAGGGTCCCCTCACTTCCTTCTCTTCCTTTCACTGCCACTTATTTCTCCTGTGATGTCATTATTCCCTTAGTCCTTCCCTTCCTCTCAGTGTCCTCCTCAGCCAAAAATAGCAATCTTCAGCCTCTCACGAAATTTCTACTTACACTTCACCTCTTCCTACATCCACGCATTACTTCTTTACATAAAAACTACACTATTATCATTATCATCCTCTCTTGTTTCTTCACCATTGGGATGTTTAGCAAATTACAGGCTAGGGCATGTGACAAATAGCACCATTCCCGTAATCTTGTACTTTCTTTGTGGCCTATTATGCACATACGGACGAAGAAATCGAGATATCGAGAGTCTGAAATTAAATTAAGCCTTTTTAATGTAACTTTATCTATATTATATGATTTTAGCCAGTAATAACAATTTCTTCAAAGCTTCAGCTAAGAATGAAA
>JABASI010001295.1:0-26306 GCA_019776505.1 Tomocerus nigrus
AGGAAAGAGCAAGGAGAAATTTAAATCAAACCATTTTTTATTTTTAATGAACGCATTCAGCCAAAATATATATAGCGTGTATAACGGCTTTTCTCAAAAGTGGGACAAGCGGGACAAAATATCCCAAAAAAGGACGTTTTCAGGACAGCGGGACAGGGGTCCCAAAGAAAAGACGATCCCGCAAAAAGCGGGATCGGTCACCCTATTTCGACTAGTGTTTGTGAAAAGTTGAAATAAATCTTGATTATATAATTACTCTATTATTTTCAGTTCATTGTAAGCAAGCTAATGAAAAAAACTATCGTGGATTCTGTGATACAATACAGCAGTAATTAATTCTGTGAGATCAGTTGTGGTCGTAGCGGTGTTAAACAGTTGTAGACAACGAAATTAAAAGTACCTAGATGAATAAACCACAAAGTGTGCATTTTGTCTGCATTACTTTTGGTTTAGTTAAATATGATTATAACATTGCGTAGGATATTATTATTTATCTATATAGTTATCTTATGCAACAAATTCCTTGCCGTAGTTATTTCGAGTGGAGGATTGAAATTGGATGAGAGTGGATAGTCTAGGTAGTCATGTATGACGAAAGTTTTCCCTGTCTATAAACGGAATCCGCCCACATAACTAGAAGTAGAAAATAACAAAAATAGTAAATAAAGTTAGGAGTAGATGCGTGTGGAGGGAGGCTAGGGCTGGGCTGTGAGTTAGCCTAAGGTTAGTCAAATAAATATTCCCTGTCTGTCCATCAGTGGTGTACAGTCTTTCACTTTGCCCAGTGTCAATTGAGTTCTAAATGTTCATAGCTTTACACTTTGGGTTGCCTATGAATTCGGCTTCATTTATATGAATAGCCACGACCAAGTAGGGTTGAAGTGAAAACAGAAGCTGCAATCAGAATCAGTCAACCAATGGTACATATGTACATACATATATTATTACCTACTTGCCTTGCCTAGCTTACTTGGTTGGATCTCTTGTTTACTCTCATTTAGTTCTGTCTGTTTCGTGTTCAATTCAATTCTCTTATCCCTCAGTCTTTCTCTCTGCCAATCCAAGTCCTTTCAAAGAGAAAGCGAATATTTACTCTGACTCTGCACAATTGTGCGTCTTCTACATCTCACCGAGCCTTTCACTTACACGTAAGTAAATGCCAAATAGCCTACCGTGGTTCTAAGGGACGTTCAAAACCACCGAAGATAGTATTTTGGGGATTTTAGGAAATCCTCCTCTACAAAAATCACCAGGTGAAAACAAATGCTTAGATCCCCTATTCTGTATTTATAAGCGTCGTGGTTTGTGAATGGTCCTGAAGGCGCTTACATTGAGGAAAGGCAAAGAGACTGGTGATGAGTGAGATGAGAGCTGTTGTGAATCCTGATTACTTGCGAATCAAGAGGATCTCGGCTTTCGTTAGAAATCCACTGCGTTCTTTGTGAGTGTTCAATGTTGTGGCTATGTACTGAGTACACATATCTTATATATACTATGTATTCCTATTTTCTGTGGTAAATGCCTTTTTTACTTTTTAGCTAAACCACTGCCGCTCGGTGTGGTTTGTTCTATTCACATATGTTGTATCAGACTATATTNTACACATATCTTATATATACTATGTATTCCTATTTTCTGTGGTAAATGCCTTTTTTACTTTTTAGCTAAACCACTGCCGCTCGGTGTGGTTTGTTCTATTCACATATGTTGTATCAGACTATATTTGTCTATATGCTATTTATCTGAAGTTGGTTTTTATAATGAATGGAACGGTAAAGTGCCGGAGAAAGTGAGCAGTGAACCATTGAGAGGCTTTGATGAAAACCTTTCTCACACTTCTTCTGTTATTCGCTATAAATTCTGTAGATCTTCATTTTATTTGGAGACCATAGAGGATGAGGCGAGATGGGAACTCTCTGTTACCTTTATTGCGTATTACACACAGCTCAAGTCCGGTCTAAATGGACGGATATTAAAACACTAGAAATGCACTGAACTGTCTTGTTTTTGTTTTTATGCTAGACGAAACAAAACGCTGAAAAGGTGCCCTCTCGGGATACCATTTACGTTTGTTCTTTTGTTTATTTTAGCAGTGCATCAGACCAGGACAGCCAGGTTGAAAGTCAAATGACAAATAGTAAACACCAACTCGTTTTATTTACAAAAGTAAAGAGTCACAGTGTCCAGTTCACATAACAAGTTTATCTGTGGGCTACAGCCCAATAACCGTCAAGTAAATACTTACATTAATTATTATTGTTTGTTAATTGCTTCTTCAAACTTTTATTGATTAATTTTTATAATGACTAGTCATGTCATGAGCGCACACAGATCAAAAAAGCGGTGATTAGTTCAATGAATAATATCTTAGGCCCTTAAACCCTAGTAATGAATTATTACAGTTTATCGATTATACGTATTATCACGTTATTGCATATCCTGAAATCATTACACGTTTACGCTACAAAATTTTCGAAAATATCGGGTTGACAGATCTATGTAGTTCCTGTAATAGCACGAAAAAACATAATATCATGGTAAGTACATAATTATATAAGTATTTAGTTTCAAAGATGCTCTATAGATACACAGTCATGTGATAAAGAAAATCTGTTGGTAAAGTAGAAATAAAAGAGGGAGGAGTAGGAAGAACTTGAATGTTCAAGTGGTACTGCGAACTATACTTTAACTCTCTCCGCCAGTCAGTCAATGAGAGAAACCAAGAGTTTTCTTCCTCGACATCCTTACACAACTAGTTCCTAAGAACAGAATGTATTATATAGCCTTGTATTTGAATTCAGATTGCATTTGACTTTAGTCTAGTCCACATTACTAGAAAACTCTCGATGGTATTTCGTAATTTAAATGCATGTAGACAGAAGTATAACTATACGAAGATCTAAAACGACAGAGGACAATAAAATATCAGTCGAGTGCTCTGTGAGACGTTGTTGTGTCTCTGTACGTCTTTTACAAATGTATGCATGTATATCCCGATCCCGTTTGGCTTGACTTTCTCCTGCTTTCTCCAGCTATCTGTGCACACAATTCGAGTCTTGAATTGTAGTCGGCAGTAGGCGAGTCGTGGCAGTCACTCATTTCGTTTTTCGTTGTTGGCTCCTCGTAGCTACGTGTTGCTTCCCCATGACTAAACTCCAGTAAATGCAAGCTAACTCTCTCCCTGACCGTCCTGTTCTATGTATTTGTGTATAGAGAAATGTTCTCGTCTCCTATGAAATACAACGTCGACTCAACTTACTACTCTTCGTCTCTAATTTAAGGTCACTTGGATGCCACGCACACATTTTCTCCATTCCTTCCCATCGTAAACTAAAGAAAATGCTTGCCTTCGACTTTCGCCATTCTGTTCCATGCAATTCTCTATAGAACATCAAATTACTACAACCGTGCAGTGTGTGAATGAAACTATCTAGCTCACAAGAGTTATTCCTAGGACACCCCTTCAGACTATACAGTTCAAGATAGACCTATATAGTAGACCTATATTATGTATGTACGGAGTGTCATTGCAGTAGTTGGACAAATAGCCATCCACAGACTTTATTGAGTTCGTTTACAGCTTTGGCAGTCAGTTGTGACTGCACTGAATTGCCATGGCTCATCATTCATGGCTCCATTGTCAAAATTTGGACAGAAGAAGAGACAACGCAGAAGGATAGACGAGTGATGGAAAAATTGCTATTGAAATTAAATGGCTATGTTACATAAAGTTTACATTGTAGCAAGAAGCTTTCAATAGACTCTCGTCATCGTTATCTTATAGCAGTTTACTTAAGAGCTTAGGCTTAGACAGAGTATTATAGACTTATTTTTAGACTCTTTACTCATTTTCTACGCGCATTATATATAAACGTCAACTCTATCAATGTATAGCTATAAAATTCTAACAGTTTAGTTTGTAGCTTAAGAGAAATTTGGCGCAGGCACAAACCCTTCGTTTTCTTTTATGCGTTAGCTAATCCGATTACTTACAACTTTAACTAGGTCAAACAGTAGGTTTTAACACATGCTCGCATAATTATCAAATATACTGAATTAGTATTTATTTTTGGCATAAGTGCTTACTTTTACTGTCCTTTCAGAAAGAAAGAATTGGAATTAAACGTAGTTTCTGAGTTGCAGTTTCTTTCAAAACTATTTATTCTTGAATTTTAGACAATACTTATAGAAGGACGTACTAGGATTAATAACAACAGCAGATGCTATGTAACATTACATAACACCACTTACCTACTTATCTATACTCAAGCGGGAACTCAAAAGTGAAAGGAAAAGTGGGGAGTTACGATGTCTAAACAGAAACACAGAGCGGCTACAATGTGGGGTGGTGTGGTGTAGTATACGTGTGTTTGATCATTTAAATATATGATACCAACGCTACGTGTCTAAGTGTTTGTCCAAAGTTTATTACAAATAATGTGACAAATATAAATGAGTTGTTGTAGGTGGTTACATCATAAGACAAATAAAAGAAGGGATAAAGAATAATATTAGTCTTGTAGATACTAAACAGAAAGGGATTAACCGAATCCATCGTGGCATGAAAAGGGATTTGCCAAGTTGCAGATGGAAATCTTCCCAACTCAACTCGGATGCGTCAATCAGTTAGTGCTTAGGTACTTTTATTAAATTAGTGGATGACAATAACTTTCTAGTAAGCTTATACTTCTGGTATGCATTAATATTTGTACTTTTATACTTAGGATCTCGTACGATTCCATTTGTATATATTGATTTTGCGACTTTGGGGATTATATAGGTATGTAAGTATATACGCCCTGGATAGTCTGCGGTAAAATACATATTACTGTACCTGACATACGTATACGTTACATAGTAAGGTGTTACCGTGCGCTTTCGCTTTACCAGGTCACAAATTCGGAACATAATCATCTAAATTGTGGTACTGCAAGCACATTGATTAGTAGCAATTGTTTGCTGTCTATAATATACACTGAGCTGAATATTTTTATCGGCTGGTCACTTTCATTAAATATTTTCTTGTAATTTGCCGTTTTGGTATATGATTGTCCAATATTTGCTTTGTACCCTGTACCTATAGTGGTAACGCAAAAGCAACACTTAATGTTGTGGCAGATATATCAAACTGATATCTATGTTAACGGCTTATGGATAATTCTTATACTTATGTGGGGATTGTGTGGATCTTCTCGTGGTTTTGAATTAGTGATACGGACATTATCATTATAATATAGCACCCACGTGTATTGCGTTGCTGTCATTATTACTTATAAACAAAAATAATTTTTGAATTGAAGGTAAGGTAATGTAAGGGAGATTTAATTCCTTGTCTTCATTTAGCCTGCATTAAATTTTTCGTGTATTTGGGCGCAGCTGTTAAAAAGGAATGATGTATTCACTACTTTAAATAGCAAGTCGTAAAACTAGCCGATTCTCTAAGTCCCAAAGAGCATCGACTGCATTTTATGTGTAGGTGTACGGCATAGACTAACTCAAACTCTTAAATATTTTCACGAGCGCGAAATTGTATATTCATTTCATTGGTTCTACTATATTGGAAAGAAAGAATATTTTGAAGAATAATGTCTGTAGATAAATTAGTAGGTGTTGGTGTGTTTTATATAGAAGGAGAGGCGAAAGGGGGAAGATGCTTTGCTCCTTACTTTCGTGGATGTGAAGAGGAAACTAACAATAAGAATTAGAGATTTAATGTTCCAATCGCATACTTAATTTCACTGGTTGGCCAACTTATAACTTGAGTTGGCATTTGGCATAGCGAAAGGAAATAGGAAGGTATGATGGCATACAATATACCAAAATTCTATCCTATATAGTACTCCTATTTCCTCAATGTTAGCATAGGATTGGTTAAGTTTGGTTAGTTTAGTTGGTTAGGAGAAGCTCGAGTGGAAAAATTAAAGTGGTGAGATATGAAATGGAATGTTTTGGCAATGTTATTAGAACTGGGCTAGAAGCCAAAGAGTTCTTTGATCGATAAATCATTGGGAAATTGAGCTGACTCCTTTCACAGTTAACTGGATCATCTGATCTGATCTGAGAATTTCCCTTAACTTAACTCCGTGTACACTAGACACAGACACTCGTCTTTCCGTTTCTTTGTTGATATTAGCTCCTCATTCTAACTATCCCTCTGAGACCACTTCCATACTTTCATCCATTCTAGACGCTGACGAGAAACGGAAGCACAAAAAGAAATCGAATGGTGAGTGGAACCCACTGACATATTTGCAAATCATAAAAGAAGATATCGTGCATAATATGACTTACTCAAATAATTGCATTAAATATCTACGTTTCCAGTATGTTGTTAATAATGTACTTCCCGGTTGCGACAGAACGGAACGGAATTTACTGCACCATACTATGACCACAAAATTTTATTTATATTACCCCAACCAACCATATTAATCTTGCCAGGATAGGACCATGTAAATGGAATAAGTATTTTTATTGTTTTTTGGGGTTTCTATTTGTTCACCTACTTTGACTGCTGTCTTGTGGCTGTGGCTATTCATTTTTAAGGCTTACCTAGCTCTATTGCTAATGAGCAGACGTAGGTACCTACTGACTGCACTGTACATAATTTTGGAACTGCAAGGTGATAAATAAAATCACAATTTTTGCAAATACTTAATAATACTAATCTATCAATTAAAAATATTCTGGGTCATGCGCACTATAATCCGACCATCTATATACCGCCATTTCATGTCATAAAATTAACATAATGTAGTGAGATATTTAAATGTTAGTTCAAAAAAAGGCTACAGTGGTACTAATGAAAGGCCAATCAAAATTAGCACTACAGAGGGAAAGGAAGAACTAAAACTAAATCGACTAAAATGAAAACGTTTTATTAATTGCGAACGAAATACGATATTTTTATAATGAAATGCCTTTACACACAGAACCTAGTTATAATTACTACTATGTTCTCATATTTGTTATTTCGTCCCAGGCTTTCCGAAGCAGCAGAACGAAAGTGAAGGTGTCGAAAGGCCAAGTGTATGTAGAATAATTTCTCCGTAAGATATTGGTAGTTATAATTTATAATATTATAAGAAGATGAATGTAAAATATATTCACCTGGACTTCATAATATTAGAAAGCAGAAAAGGTATTTTTAGTTTGAACGACGGAGGAAAACAAAGGGAGGGAAAGTAGATGGCCAAAAGGTGAGAAAGTCAATTTGTTTTGTTGGTTTAGGTAGTTTGGTTAAAAAGACAGGTGGCTATTAAGGTAAAAGGGATATAGAGAAGAATGTAGGCTTCTTCATAGGAAAATGAGAAGGAATGAGATGGTAGGCAAATGGTAATGTAAGCAAGTGTGTTTCTTCGGATTTTGTGAGTAGTGTAAGTAGAGTGTGGCCTAATGGAGGGAAAAGGGATAGGAATTGAGGGAGAAGAAGTGAATTCATGAGATTGTGTGATGTGAGTAGATTTTCGTGGAAAGAAAGTATTAGCAAAGCTGTGGTACGTAACATGACATGGCTACGTAGCCACTTCTTCCTTGTCTTATTGCCATGGTTGGTAGGCAGGTACTGTTCATCTTCCGCGTCTTAAGCTTATAGTGATGCAGTTAAGTCCTCCTCTCCTCACTCCTAGTAGCTACTCTGAGGGAAAGTAGATTGAGAGCAGGAGTTAAAGGAGAGAAAGAGCACATCAGCATCAACATTAGTTGTGCCTATAAGAAGTTGAACTATGTCTGTAGCATCAAGGGAGGATTTACTACAGGGTCTACATCAAATGCACTTGTCAATTTGTGGGAATTCACTGTTGCACTAAGACGCACCTCTCAAATTTTCTGCGAATTATTGTGAAAGTGCGAGTGTGAGGGCGGCTTTGGCCATTACCTTGCTTTCTGTTCGTGTCTGGTGATTATTAGCGTATTTATAGTGAAGATAAATTTAAATGAAGAGTATGAAAAGTTTTGTGGCATCCTGCACACAGACAGCGGATCGTACATCACGCCAGGTTAGGATTCCATTCTAGGCAAAGCACGGATCCACGTAAACTGAACTACTACTACTAAAGGCAAGTCCCATTTCCTTTCCTCGGCTCCCAGCCCATTTTACAAATTTCTTCTTTTCCCTTCTTGATAGGAGAATTTTTCAAGAGTAACTCCTCGTTCTTCTCTATTGCCACTGGTAGACAGAGCAAGCCAACTACTCGAATAGAGGCTTAACCGTAACACACCACGACACGAGAACAGAATAGGAAGAGGAAGTGGAGATATGGGAAAAGTGTGTCTCTCAAACGCGCTATTGCTTATATACTGATCTACAGATATAGCTCTATAAGCCAAAGGCCATGTCCTTTCTTCACTTACTCTTAGGTACTTTATTAGAGTCTAGGAAGAGAGAAGTTTATAGGTGAGCATTTTAATATTACAACTATGTAGCGGGGAAAGTACTAGCTATACGTCCAATTTCCTTATTGCGTATATTTACTGGGGTAAGTAGCATTCATTTTATAACACTGTAGAAATAGTTAAACGTGTCAGCCCATGTATACTAATAAGAGTTATACGTGTAGTTGTAAGTAAAATCTATGGCTCTATGTGATGTAGTATGTGAGGAGAAAGTCCTAGTCCATTTCACACATTTTTCACTTGGCCTTAGTTTCTCTGTCTGAAAATCGCAACCCTTTAGTCATGTCAGTTTTCAGTTAGTTTGCTTTCATTCGCAAGACTCTTGACTAGAGTGTGTTTCAACATATGCGACTCTCTAGGGCCAATCTAATGCATTTTCATTCAAATCCTATCAACTTCAATTTGGTTCGATAACCTTTTCAAATTGGACATTGAATATTTAGCTAGGAAGGTTATCCTTTTAATTCCAGCCCTCTCTCTCTCTCTCTCTCGCTATTCTTAAAATACAAATAGAGCGTGTCTTTTCGTATTTAGCAAAGGGGGCTTATATATCTTATGTACACAGTACAGGTTTAAGTATGTATACCTAGGTACTATACACTCGGTATGTGTAAAATGTGTACCTATGAATACCTAATAGGAAACAATTAACTTACTTTACTAATGTTCCCCACGGTATCTTCTGGCTTTGTTTGGAATTATAGTGCACTGCATTTACCAGATTACTATTTGAGTGCACAGTGTGAAAATTGCCAGAGTCCCTGATTATTCTATGAGTTTAGCTCAAGGATGTTTCGCAAATATACCTTGTGCGAATTTTCTGAACTTGTTCAACAAAAGCTCTCTATAGGATTCTAGGCTGAGGCTGTGAGGTAGCATTCGCTCTGAACAAGTTCATGCTCATTTCCCAGCTTGCCTTATTTCTTAGCTTTGACTGTGTTCAGATTAGATTGCTTGTTCTGCTCTATATGTGTAATCCTTTTGCAATAAGAAAGCTGCATTAGGAACCCATTCACCGCTGCATTTCATGGAGAATTTTCTATTAGGAATATAGTGGACGTGGAATCCGAAAGCTACTTATGTGAAGTGAATAGAGGAAATAGAAATAGAGTCTGGTAGTAGTGAAATAATTTCGTCGCACATGCACATAATGTACACGAGTGAGTATGCAAGACTTACGGTCCCAAGTACTTGAGCAAATCATGAAAAACAGTGAATGTCAGACAGCCGTTGAGTTTGAACTGAGAGGACAAGTCGTCCGTATAGAGCTGGCTGTCTTTCTTCCGAAGATTTACTACAGGCCATGTAATCTTTCTATAATACATTTCACTTTTCACCAGCTCTGCTCCTGATGATAGTAAGTACATGAAAGAACAGAGTTAAACTTATTGCACAGAGAGTGCTGATATGTACATTCTACCTACTGCAGATAGAAAGTGTCGAGCTATCTTTTCAAGTTTGCAAACTTTGTCCTTCTGATGTTCTTCCCTCGTTGAATTGAAATGGGGCCGAGGAGGCGAGGATACGATTACCACTCACTGTATGTGATTTAAATTAGTAATGCGAATTCGCCGCATTTTGGCATTAAATTTTAACGAATCACAGGTATGTACCTATTTCTCTTTTCTGGCGCAGAGAGTGATTACCAGATGGGAACTGCGTCACATGCACTATTATCTAATGCTTAACTATCCACTTAAATTAATAGGAATTCGAGTGAAGAAAGAGAAAGCTTTGTACCTATTGACAATAACAAGTTGTAAATGGACAAAACGTATTTAGCCCAAGTACCTACTTATAAGTATTAGAGATTATGGTACATAATACGAAATGGCATTATATTGGCATGCTTATGTAAGGAATTAGACTCTTTGCTCTAATATGTATGTGCAGTTAAATTTCCTAGAAAATAGTCCAGTCACAAAGAAGATAGCGAGATATCTGGAATAAAATAAAGGATGTACATGGAGAAAGCGAGAATGGCGAATAAGATCATTAGAGAGATGATTACGGTATAGAGAAGTATTTTCTTTAATGATAACTATCTGAATTGGAGTGAAGAGTTAAGAAGGAAATGGTTGCTAGTTTGAATGGAAAAACACCCTGTAGCTCTTTATCTGTGTGAAGACTTACTTTAAGGTGGAGTGAAAGTCGTCTAGTATAGAGTCGTTCCATTTCATTCCAGTCTGTGGCCTAGTAGGAGAGAGTGGTTGCTATTGTTGGCAGTAGGGACGTGAAAGGGAAAATGATGATGATGATGATGGTTGTGATGATGTGAAAGGGTTCTTAGGTTGACTTCTTGAGCTTACTTCACTTGACTTAGGCTTTAGTTTGCTTTTTACGACATGACGACAAGGACAGACTCCCAGAGAGAGAGAGTCGAGAGAGAAAGCGAAGAAAAGTCAACGACTGTTCTGTTCTAAAACAGTGGAGTGAAGAGAAGGAGCAATGAGAAGTGGCGGTGGTCTGGTTTTAGTTGTGCCAAGCCTCGGTCCGCGTCCTGAACATACTTCCAGGAAGAAAACCTGGAGACAGACAAGAAGGATAATTTGACAAAGTTTTTCTCAACGTAATTGCCAATATCTTTGATTATGACGGGTCGTTAATGTGCTCTTATGTTCAATGTTCGCATGGAGAAGACGGCTTCTTCTCAACCGGGACCATTTTATGAGCTTGTGTTGTCGTTTTCGCGTATACTTAGATATTAGCCAGGGCTGCTCCTAGTCCACAGCTGTAATTACATTTTATACAGCAGAGTAGTAGAGGAACTGAAGCTAGTAAAGTAAGTAGACCAAGCCGTAACCGTCGTAAGAAGTAGTAGTAGTAGTAGGCCAGCGGTTTTCGTCCACTCTTCTTTCTCCACATAAAAATTGGAACAATGCAATATCTATAGTTAGCAGAGTATCTTTTCCACTATCTTATCACCTATCTGTGCACTATGTAGCGCCCTACCTATAGTACACAAGTTAGCAACTGTATATATTGACGAAACTCACTCGCTTTCACTTTCCATCTAATAATGTACCTTACATTATTCAGTACTTGGCTTTCACTTTGGCTTACTAACTGTTACAATGCAACAGTGGTGGTTTGCCGGAGATGTCTTAGGATATTTCTAAACTATCTAATATAGCAATAAGAAGTTATATAGACAGAGAACTACAGAGTAATCTATATAGGAGCTCAGGAAGTTCCTTAAATATCTCCTCATTTCGTTAAATTCAGAGCACAGGTCAATTTTCAATCTTGGCGTCAGTCCTAACTGCTTACTGAAACTATAAGAGAAAGTGCACCATTTGGGGAAGAGTATGGGAACGGAGCACATCGTTTATTGAATTTACGACACTATTTATATTTTAATTCTATGGGAATACCTTTCCTAAAACTTTCTACACTGGCCTGATCAAGACACATGGTGCCCCCGTCTCTATTTGCTACATCAAGTCAACCGTTGGCCTTAAAGATTTTTTTACTATGATATTGAGACATTGTCACTGCCGAGATGCGAAATTCACTCAGCCCTTACTAAACGAATATAGCTGCATATGACACGAAGAGTAATGGTATATTTTGCCCAGTAGACTAATAGTAAAATGCAGGAGTGCTCTTTTTATACGTTCGATGAAATATTAGAGGGAAATGTCAAGGTACCTTTCTTTGTGCTGTGATGTAAAATGTTCTTCAGTTTAATATGAGTGACGAGAATAGGAAGGGAATAATGTCATAATGTCAACTTTCTATGAATGAGTTTATTAGGCCACCCGTATCTTTCTTAATGCATAATGTAGTGGTTGTTAGTTAGTCTATATAAACGGAACCTACTTGTGTATATCCCTCTTTCTATTAAAATCAACTTAGAATTGCATAGTTACATAAGGGCATTAATGGACTATAAAGATCTATTTGCAGAAACATCATGAAGGTAATATCATATATCAGACAAGTATTTATCTCTCATCTTAATAGCGTCATAAAATCTCGAGAATTAGTACAACTCATAGCAATCACAATAAACTGTCGACAGTTTGTCTTATATGCATCTATTCGGAGTTTCTTTTATTTCTTTATGCCCCATTTCCCCACAACTATCTTAAGTACTACTGTGCACTAAAAAGTAAAAGGACCACAAAAATTAGTTTAACATCCTTGTAAATGCAGTTTTAATTTTTAATTACAGGTTTCTTGGCTTCGTAAGCGTTCTGACAGTTTGCAGTTGCTAACGGTCGGCAATCAAACGTACAATAGTGATGCTAGAGTTGGCCTTCGTTTCAGGTAACGACCCAGCTCCACTCAACCGCTTTCTATTGTATTATTTAGAATTGCATGGAGTCATTAGCGTTGAGAACGTAAAAGAAATATGATATGACGTAGTAGTCTCTATTTTCTAATTGCCTTCAGTCGTGCTCGTAACTTGTAACTTGAGAAATAAAATGAAAAGGAACTGAAGTATGAAGAGAAAGTTGAAAGTAAAAGTAAAGTGTTCATTACGAGCTGACAATGTGGCAACAAATTAGTGAATTGCTTGCATTTCATTTAATGTACTATGTATAGGTACCCGAATAACTGGCGCTTAGGGATCTCATCAGTGAGCAAAGGGGACGAAGGAGAGTATCAGTGCCAACTGTCGACGCATCCGCCAAAAGCCTTGATTTTTCACTTAAAAGTGATTGGTAAGTCCAATTGCACCCTTAAGAAAAAGGAAAGTTAGCTTTCATTGCATATTGCCATCCACCTCTGTCCTTCTTTGTACTTTCTCTTGGAGAAAGTGAGGAAATTATAGAAATGTACTATGTGTGTAAGTGTAAATCAGAAAAGTAACTCTGTGCTACCTTTAGTATACGTGTGGAACAGACAGACAAGCAGTTGGCTAATGGAAGCTGCTGTGTTGAGAGAAATGAAGAGCAAAGTCCGAGTCCCAGGAGCCGTATCTAGTCAGATAATATGCAAAGCCACGAGCCAGGAAATGAATCACGAGGGAATAATTTGCTAGTGCTGAAAATGGCACGAACGAATCCTTTATTCCGACACTATACACATACGAAGTAAATAGAAATGCGTTTCAAACGAAAGTTACTCAGCTATAAAGTCCTCTCTGTCTACCAAACACAGAAATGTATCACATGGTCGGGAAAACTAGATTTTAATATATCTGTGTGTGTCTATCTGTGTAGGTATTAGTATATACTTAATATAAATGTTGTCTACTTTAGCTGCAGGTTATGTTATGTCCCCTTCCTTTTCGGCAGCTTTCTCTTTCGCAATCTGGATCACACTTATTGTTCCGCACAATGGGACTAGGAGCTTAGAGTGTTACAAATCCATTCAATAGAGATGAGATGAGACAGAGATACTTTTGTAAGCAGATCGCAGAGGACAGAGAAATAATTCATTAGAGTTGCATGTAGGATTCTTTATTCGCCGTTGGCCTAGGATATTAGTAGTTAGTCTCTGACTCACACAGTTCAGCTCAAGTTTTATGTACATCTGCTTATCTTGTCTGTTCTGTCCAAGTCTTTCCTGAATGCGGTAACTGAAACTGATGGCCCTTTCGCTCCTTCCATCTAAAATCCAGTAATGGTATGTATGATGGTTTATTTTATGTATTCATGTGCTAGCGCCGGCTGTGCAAATTTTTGATGAGAACGGGCACGTCGTGACAGAACGACATTACAAAGAGGACTCTTCTCTTCATCTCACATGCAAAGCCAGTCATGTGGACAAATTACAGGATCATGTCGTGTGGCTAAAAGGAGATCGCATCCTCCCAGGAGGTGACAGTCGAATCAAAGTCAAGTAAGTAGAAATAATACTCAATAAACCTTTCAGACGACATTATTAATACATTGTCAACACAAATACTACACTCAAAAATGAAATCATAATAGTCTTCTTCCTGATTGTCATTCTGCATTGCACGCTCCTACGTGAATGTGACACTTTTTATTGGACTACATAAATATGATGTACTCTCCTCTGACGCAGAGTCATCTCCTTTTGTGCATTTAGTGGCTCCTATAATACCGAACCTATTTGTTAGCCTTGTCCTCAATATCCACGTTTAGAATGTTCCAGCAATTTTAAATATCCGTAATGTTGTGATATACGACACAAATGACGGCCATGTCTTTTAATGCACATCCTCTCTATGGTCATTTGAGGTTTGTTTGCGTAAAGATCAAAGGAGTTCAGTTCATTTTATGATATTAGTTTACAATTACGTGGAAGCAGTTCAATATAATGTCTTTTCTTTTTGTATCGTAATGTGACTAATATAATACTAGCATATAAAAATGCCATAATATGCTCCTCCTACATACACAGTGGCGTATAAAGGGGGGGGGGCTATTGTGGCTGAAGCCCTTCTTCCCGAACGAAATGTCAAGAAAGCGAGATTTTTCCGTAAAAAATCGTAAATTTTTGAGCTTGATGCAACTTTTAGCTTTTTTGGCCTTATTTGGCTCATTTTAGGCTAAAAATTCCAAATAATTTTGAATGAATAATATTGGTATAAGAACTCTGTATTGAATCTCAGCCGTTCCTGAACGAAACTCCGTTCTTTATAGATACGCCTTTCATATAGTTTCTTTGATGTAATATTGTATGAAGGGGTATAGAGAGATTGTGCTGAAGTGCACAGTGCACCCGAGGAAATGAAAGTTGACAATATAGAGATACAGTTCACTAGAGTAGAGCAGAATTATTATGTGTGCCAATAGAGCGTAGTAGATAATGTGGATGGACAATTTGACAATGTAGTTCTAACGTTGTCTTTGTCATGTCTGTCGTTGTCTACGGGGGGGAAGTGTGTGTGTTCTCTGTAGTTATGTAAGTTTTGTATGGATTGAATGGAATGTTATTTGATATTGAATGACCTGCAGGCAGTTGAAGAATTCGACAACTGGCGAGGCGAGTGCGTTTCTCTCCGTCCTGACCGTAAGGAAAGGAGATTCTGGGAATTACACTTGTCGTGCTTCCTCTTTGGCATCCAACACCATTGCCGTTCATGTGTTAAATGGTACGTTTAATGCGAACGAATCTCTTCTATGATTGCACCCAGAAATGGTTATTTCTTCTCTCTAAATGTACACATACGTAGTCCTTGTCCGTTCTCCGTATTGAATACCCTACTACTATAACCTACTAGCCCATAGTGACACAGACACAGTCACACTACAAAACTAAGATCCCATTTCGTTTAGATCGAAATGACTTTGACTGGTGGTCATAATGCAGGCTAAGAGTTTCTCTGTTACGTATCGTGGAGGTATCTTTCCTGAAATGTGAGATTCAGACTCTATTCTGTCTGAACATATTACGTGGGTTATCCATTTATTATATCATACTTATTGTTAGTACCTATTTATGTACTCTACTGTGCTAGGCTAGTGAAAGGACATTGGAAAATGGAAAGTATACATCTTCCCTCTCTCTTATCTGCAGTTGAAGGCAATTTAATATATTTATGTACCTTAGTAGCTAGTATAGTTTCCTACTTTAATACAGTGTACCTATGATATCTCTGTCAGTATTACTATAATATAGTTTTATATTATTATGGGGATTATAGTAAAAAGTTAGAAAGAATTATTACGTCGGAATTCTTAGTATAGAGAGGCGTATTCATAGAAGTATCTTCTGTAAGTAATGTGTGTATTATATAGGAAATTATGAAAGGGCTTAATAGGGTAGATGGAGAATGGGACAAGGACACGTGGAGTCGAGTTAAGATACAATGATAGAGTAGGTAAGGAGTGTAAGAAGGGAGTGAGGAGTGAAATAAGGAAGATGCTCCAGTGAGATAATCTTGTGGATTCATGAATTGATCTGGACGTGTGACAGGAGAGCTTCCGGCGGCCGTCCAGCACGAAAACTCGGCTAATGTGCTCGTCGGCTGTTATCTGAGCCGGGGACTGGGACTGGTGACATGGCTCTTACTATTGATTTCCCTCTTGCCGTCTACTTTGCATATGCCAGCTAACTTCTCGTAGGACGAGTCCAAAATGCTCTGCAAGCTCCCAAGATCCTTCTTTCGACTTCGACTTCCTCATGACTGCCACAGTGAATGACAAGAGGATTGCATGGCAGAACAGAAGCATGGCGAGCATTGTCATCTCCAGCTCTGGACTGGACTGCATGGACTCCTGTCTGACAGTTCAACCACATAGCACTACTCCTAACTTGAGCATAATATCCTATTTATTTCTTCCTTTAGACCACATCACGTCATCTGATAACCAAATCCACGTCCCTACGACTTACAACCACTCACTCTCTTTCTCTCTCTCTTATTACTACGTACGTAGCCAAGCCACCACAGCCAGATATTTACTAGGCCGAGGAAAAGCTACATGAACTCTCTGGGGTATTGCATTCCGCTCCTCTTTCAATGAGACTAATACTGCTACAAAACAGCGAGGGAATCTCACAAAAGAGAAAAAAAGATGATTCAACTCAACCTTCAACCAAGCCAAATATGACAAGTGGCCGTTGACCGTGTGACGGGAAATATTCTTCAAGACTTGGCTTCGTTCTCTTCTCTCTCTCTCTTTATTCCACTGAGCTACTACTCTGGAATGTAGACGGAGGAAAAGTAAGAAAATCGCTTTGTACTATTTGACTTATATTATTTATATGTGGAACAGCAATAGAATAGTTATAGTTAGTGGTGAGTATATAGACATGTCTGAATTTATGATTGTATGAACGTAGTCTAAATCAAAACCTCAATTTTCCTGGTGCATATCAAAAAGATATTAAATGCAGACACATTATTAACTGTTCTGCTGTGTGGTGTATGGAAGAGTAGAAGGAAAGAGTACAAAAGAAATTCCCATTTTACTTTCTCTTTCTCTCTTTATCTGTGAGAAAGAGAAAGTCAGAGCTAATACGACTGTAGCTATTCTTTTAGTGTTTTTATCTTTTTTGGGTTCAACGTTTTATATGATTGGGTGAGTGTAGCTGTGTAGCAGTGTGTGTATTTTGTACATATTTTTTATTTGCTATAGAAAAGTCCGTTTGAGTTGAGACGAAGGAGTCTGTGGAGTGTGAACGTCGGTTAGAACGGAAGCTGGACAAGAAGAATCCGACTGGACTGAACTTGGACTAGAAGCTAACTGGAGTCTAACTGTGTACGCAGGGAGTGGTACATTGAGATATGTATGGAGAGAAGTATCTGTGGAAATAATGGATGGGTAAGGAGGAAGGAGAAAGGAAAGTAACGTGGTGGTGTGTGGTGGCCAAGTGTGAGAAGAAAGGAGGGAAATCCATGCCATGCCAGGGCGAGCGTAAGGCAAAATCAGACATGCCAAAGAAAGTCTGTAGAATTTCGAGTCGGTTTGTTGTGCAACGAGGAGTGAGTTTTTCAGTTGGTTCTAAATACATTTGTAGTGCATGGCTATATAGCCATAAAGTACAGACGTCTCTTCTTCTTCTTCCCTCTCTCTATACGTTGCCTTGTCTTCTTTCTGGTGGTGGTGGTGGCTCTGTGCTAAAAGATGAAACGAAAGGAAAAGGGAAGGAGACGAGCCATGGAGGATCGGATCCTGACGGAGAACAGAAAGTTGTGCAAAAAGGTTTGCCGTAGAAATAGCCCACAAGGGGCATACATATAGCAATCTATACGCAGTCTGCCATGCGATGCCATGCCATGATGTCATGCCATGAACTACTATGTACTTTACCATACCAGTGTTCCACTAACTTCAACTACTTAATACTTTCTCTAGTTCAAACCACGATCATATTATTAGAATGTGCAGAGAGCCCTGCCTGCACTCCTAGCATACTAGACCCGCCAACCACTCACACACTCCCACATACTACATCTAGCTATCTATGTGTACTTCAGGGAGAAATGAATAGAGAACAGTGAAAAAGAAAGTAAAATCTACAACTTACACTAACGCATATTACTATTAGTATATATATATATGTGCAGATAACTTACAGATATTATCTATCTTTACATTCAATATATACGACTATGTACATAGAACGTAATTTCACCTACAATGTCGACATTACCCTTCCAACATATATTTCCACCATGTTCTACAACCATAACTAACAATCCACTCAGTCCATACTGTAACAAACGAACTACGACTTTCACCTATTACCACATAGATACTCTCTCTCTTTCTCTTTACTTTCTGTGTCTGACTGTCTCTATGAATCATTGCGTATGGCTAAGCATCTGTAGCCCTTGAATATTACATTCGTCATACTCCATATATTTACTATTACTATTAGCTATTTCCCTCGTAAAATTAAAAGTTGAAATTGAACAACTTTCATTAGAATTCCTATGTCTATCTGTAGACTATATTTATGAGTCCTATTCCCTACCGTTTTCCCCCTTCCACTTCTAACTTTGTTACTTATGTCACTATCAATATATGAATGTTTACAACTCCTGTGCTCCTGTGCGCCAAGGATTCTTGCTTTACTGTCGCCCTACAAATTAGACCAACAAGAAATATGAGTTTATAGACTGTTGTTCAAAAATAAATTGCTTTCGTAGCCTACCTGTGTGGTTCTAATCAAATTTTCCCCATGTCATAAGTTTTACATCAGAGTTTTTTAAGTTTTCGTAAAAGTAGGGCAATAATTACTCAACTTGTTTCAGACAAAGAATTAATTGCTATGTTCACTAGAGCAGTTGCAGTAGAATTTTTATTTTGTTTCAAGGATAAAAAGTAATAAAATGCAACATGGGCATTAGGTAATGACAGAGAGACTAATAGAAATTAAAATCAGTTGCGAAGTTTGGGGAAATTCTCGTAGTGGTACTTGATAGCTATACATTTATTGTTAGAACTCGATGTGAGTTTATCAGATACATTTGTTGAACGTGTTGCAATGCAAGGTATTTCATGTGTTGCTATTTATTGCAAGTACTTACTCATATGTGGCAGTTAGAGTGACTGCCTGCTCAAACACAATAAAATTACCTCTCCCTTACAGCACACAACTTACAATGTAGTAAAGTATCCTTTAGTAAAAAGGAGAGAGACTAAAAATTCCAGTGTAATAAGTAGGAACACGAGAGAAAAAGCAATGGATTTCTCTGAAAGCAATTCTACAGAGACTTTCTTTACTACAAAAGTACCTAACAAAACAACATAGCCAACTAACCACAAATTGTAACACTATCTTGATGCATGAATTTATAATGTATCGGTTCTATCATTATTTACAATGCAGTACATCGGTACTTATGTCTACTTGGGGTATTCATAAATACCAGAATATGATTATTATTATTATCTCCAGCACGATCTACTAGTATTGTAAATATAAATTAAAAAGTTTTGATATAATTCTTGGCGATATACGGTGAATAGTAGTAAGTAGTCATTGATGATAGATGATTTAGCTATTGTTATAAGTATGATACGGAATGGAAAAGACGAAGAAGGATTTTTACGAGTGAAAGTCTAAAGAAAAGAAAGCCGGTGAAAAGCATGTAAGCGCTTCGACAGTTATATTTTCTTCCCCTCTCTTCCACCACTTACAAAAGTAGCACAAAAGAGGCCATGTGAGTAGCAACTAGGAAAAAAGGAACAACACTGATACTAAAATCTATACTTTTCTTGTTCGTCTGTTATACGAATTTGAAATACAAATATAATAGCATAATATGCGTATGGGGAATTTGTGGCTCCGAAAGTACTTATTGTTAGGTATGCCTCTATTACTACATTTATATTATTACGGATACGCCAGAGGACTGCTCCAAAATTAGATGCCTACATAATACATTATGGAAAACGTCAACGTTCTAAGTGTTTCCACGATGCCAATGCCAACTAAGTGTATGTAGTGTATTGTATGAAAGTTATATAGTATATGTGCACCCTATCAAAAGTGTAGTAAATTGAAGGAAAATAACATGTTCAGGCAGATATACACGACTATTGTGTCATAATCGCTATATAGCCATCGTATATTATGATATCTATATAGGGAATAGGATCTACTAGTACTTACTTATATGGAGATTATGTGCTGAATACATAGAATACTAAATGCACTTCTACATAGAGGAACAAAATAATATTAAATCATAATAAAAGTGTAACTGCTACGTATTGTGCATATGTATAACCGCACTGCACTTATAATAACATTGATATTGTCATCGTACGTACGTGTACTGTAATGCTAATCCACATAACATAAATGTACTATACTCAAACCATATAGTATTTCTTAAATGTATCAGTATTCATAAGCTAAATATTATGAAACAATTTATGTTCAGACCATATTCATTGTATGTTTAAAGTGTGTGTATGTGCTCTACTCGTATGTGTGCATCTGTATATTGCCAAGGATAGGTTGAAAATACTGATACTCCCAATTATATTTAAAATGTTCTATTTGTGTCCGTATATTTACTAGCTCTAAATGTGAGTATGAACGAGTTTTGTTGGAAGAGAATGTGTAAATGTACATAAAAGTATATCGGTATGTATGATTACATTATTGTTGCAGTTCAGATACTCGTACCTATAATATACTCACATAAATTTAAGGAATCAAGCTGAAATAAATGTAAAGGTAAAATTATTCCATATACTGTAGCGTAATAAATGTGGTAGTGAAGGATAGTAAGTGTAACAATTGAAATGGAAGGAAAGCCGAAGGAGGCATATAAGGACGAATAAAGTATAACTTAGTTTTGCAATAAAAAATCACCATAATTGTGGTAGTGAAGGATAGTAAGTGTAACAATTGAAATGGAAGGAAAGCCGAAGGAGGCATATAAGGACGAATAAAGTATAACTTAGTTTTGCAATAAAAAATCACCGTGTGGTCTGCGTTGAAGGTACTAAATTCCATTTAGTAGCATCATTGCATAGTTTTTTCTTTCTCATCCCTCAAACAACGTATTTATAGTTAGTAGCCTTGTTCTACTTCCATTTCATAGCTACAGTTAAGAGTATTATAAAGTATTACCATATAATAATATGTACATTCATGACAGATATACGAAGGTAAGCGTATTATATTATTTTAACTGCACAGCATGTATCAGTTTATAATAATGAAAGAGATTGTCTGAAAAATTGAGGATGGAGATTACAGGTATAGTGTATGATTATTTCTGGCTTCTAAGTAGGTGGTTGTGTTGAGAGAAGATCTGCTGAGTTGGAGTTGGAGCGAGACATTTGATAGGTAGCTTTATTTGAATGCGGACAAGGTAAGTCTAATGGCAAATAGGATAAAGTTGTAGTGCGTGTTTGCTGTCAAGAGATGCATTAAGTTTTAGTTTTGTCTGCTTTATAGTTATGAAATGCTTTTCAACTGTCAAATGACACGCATTTTTCTTTTATTTAAGTTGAGAGAGCTATTGTTTTCGGGGAAGCAATGACATTGCAAACATTTCATGACAGGAGAAAGGAAAAGTGTTTTAACTTTTGGAAAAAAATAGTAAAAATAACAATAAAAATGTTCCCGGTTGCCATCTAGCTATATTTTTATGACTCCATGAACCAACTGTGTAAAAGTAAGGAACGGAAGCTAAGGGCTCATCAAATAATTGCATTTTTGTGCAGGACAAGGACAGGATATCTTCGAAGACAATAAGGGAACGGTACGGGGGCGATGAAATGGCACGGCATGCTGTATCTGTGTAGTGTGGTAGTTAAATATAATCCTGTGTTATGTAATGCCATCTTATTTTATCCAGTGCATTTTAGTTGGGGAGGAGAGATGCTTAGAGGATAAAAACCTTTATGCCTAATATAATGTAAGTAAGACGCTTCCTAGTTCTCTTTAAGTTCTATAAGTTAAGTTGTAAAGTGAGCTTTGTATTTGAATGAGCTGAGAGTTGGGTTTCTTGTGCGGCGGCGGTGAAAGTGGCAGGAGACGAAGGGATATGAGCTTTCTCACAGGATTACTGTCAAGTTGCTGTCTGCTGTTTTGGACACTGAATGGGCTGTCGTCGTTCCCTTTGAAGATCCACTCTCCGACAGCTCTTTGCTCCTCTTGCGGTCGCTCTTCCCGGATCCTATAACCCTATAGAATAATCACCATCGCGCCTTCCCACTTACTATGTACACATACCAGCATTCTCTACTCTCTAGTCATGCACAGTGCATCTATTTAGTAGATACCGACCTAAATATTTTATTCCGAGAAAGTATAAAGTACAGTAATGGTTAGACTTTGTATCCTAAAGATGCTTACTGTACTTCTCATTGTACAATACAGTACACGCCATACTTATTTACATACCTCTCTTTCCTATTATATTACTTATTTATCAACAATGTGGCAGTTTGCTTATTTTAGCAACCAAAGGTATTTCTCCTCTATTTACAGAATCCTCCATGCTATTTCTTGTTTTGATCGTCGAGAAATATACACAAACTCTTCGTTTACCATTCATAATTAATTAGATCAACTCAGTTTGGGTCGCTACGTATTTTCGGTAAATGCAAATTGCGATACATGATGCAGCAGATACTTAGTCACTACACACAATTCCAAATTCGAATGCTCTGTCACGGCTGATATTATCAATATGACTGGCTGGAGGTTGGTGGTGAGGACGTCTGAAACCAAGTCGTATCGAATTTGCGAATTTACTGTGAAAGGAAACCTGCATAATGCATATATCTGGTTAATTAATGAACTTGTCTATTCTCTTATGTCTCTATTCATATTTAAATCTAGCCTTTCGTCGAAATGCGAAGTTCAACATTAAAAGGTTAAAAGTAGCAGTTCAAGGTGTCATATACGGGTGCTGAAAGTGGTGAAGTGTAGGATCAACCCAATTTGTGGAAGTCGAGGGAGTGTATAGTGGGGGATTTTATACAGATCCATGCCACGAGATCGAACAGGGAGACTGGAAGATATCATCACATCATACATACACTTTATTATACCAAAAATTCACGGACGAATTGTTTGCACCAAGATACCTCCCACATTAGAATTTATAACGATGATCTGCAATAACAGATAAAAAAAATAAAGCCCATCATTATTATATTGCAAGATGTACAAATAAACATGAATAGGTTAATTTGTCCCCTAAATAAATCTAGATAAAGTATTTCTATGCAGAATAAAAAACGTCGAATTTTCCTGCCTGTAAAGTAAGATGAGTAGGCACCTAATTAGTATATATTGGGCAGCAATTGCTCACTATAATTGGCCTTAGGAATAAAGATTTATCTGTATCTATGCAATACCAATTATTTCATTACTATTTTGCAACACACACATCAATTGAATTATAGGCATTGGAACATACTTCTCATCTTAGCATATAGGACCCGAAGAGTTTTCAAGACACTGGGTTTGGAATAAATGTTGCAGATTTTGTTGACGTATGCAGTTGTAGAAAAGATGATGCTACTCAAGGCAAATTGAAGATGGATCTCTGTATTTATGTTGTGCAAACAATAAACAATTGAAGTTTGTTTCTTTCAGTAGCCCGTGAATCCAGAGAAAATAATAAGGCTATATCTATATATCCCTATTAATTATTTCATTACGATTTTGCAACACACACATCAATTGAATTATAGGCATTGGAACATACTTCTCATCTTAGCATATAGGACCCGAAGAGTTTTCAAGACACTGAGTTTAGAATAAATGTTACAGATTTTGTTGACGTATGCAGTTGTAGAAAAGATGATGCTACTCAAGGTAAATTGAAGATGGATCTCTGTATTTATGTTGTGCAAACAATAAACAATTGAAGTTTGTTTCTTTCAGTAGCCCGTGAATCCAGAGAAAATAATAAGGTTATATCTATATATCCCTATTGCGCATAGATTATATATGTGTGTAGTTGAGATCGACATAAATACTTTTGCTCCAAGTAAAATTGCTCCGTTGATTCTCAAAGAGCGGTTTAACAAAGGGAGAGACGAAAGGATTTTTTAAAAAGAACGTCTTTTAGAGTAAGTAGAAAAGAGAATGGGGGAAAAGAAGGGCAGATTTTTATTCAGTGTCTACAATAGAAAATAAAAGATGTTTTTCATTGGTTTTTTAATGTATAGGTAGAGTACGCACTGTTTGAAAGATAAGTTGGGAGAGTTGGGTCTACATGTCACACATGTTTGTTTTATGTAGCTAAGTTGAACAGCTCACGCACTTGGTGGAATTCAAAGGGTTAGCATGAAACAAGACCGCAGAAAGTGAAGGAATCCAATTGAGGGAATGAATCCAGGAAAATCCCAGCATGGAAAGATAAAGAAGATAAAGATAAGCTGAGATGATGAAGGACACATTGTGAGTAGGTATATGAGTATACGGAGGGAATGGAAAGTAAAAAAGTCAGTGTGTGTGTAGTATGGAAACTGTGTCATTGCTGCTGTATGAAATATTGAAAAAACAGGTACAGGATGCTGAATTGAAGGATGGTCGGGGAGGCAGAAACACTTTATATTATGTATTGTCAAGTTTCACTTCTCTCTCACAATCATACCGCTATTTCAAGAGGAAGTAATGCATTGCATACTTACTAGCACAGAACGTGTAGTGTATGGGGACGTATGTAAAAGTAAAACATAATAATAATATATAGATGTTTCTCTGACGAAGACGAAGCGGAACGACCCAGTCAAACTTCAAGTCACAAGAATAAAGAAAAAAAAGAAATCCCATAAATCTCATAAAAATCCCGTACATAGTGTCTGGGAAGTACATATGCAATGCACAAGTGTAATATAGCTAGTGAAGTAAGTAGAGACATTTTGCACAGCTAGTGGATCGTATCGTAAGTACAAGTACACATAGTATAAACAGTTTCGTCCTCCTGTTGTGTGTCTATTGCATCCAATCCACAAAACTGTCTATAAAGTAGAAAATATCTGGTGCATTTAGAGTAGAGCGACAGTGGCTACAGAAAGTTGATACAATTTCTGAGTGTTATGTTATGAATGTTAGGACGGGTGGCTAACGCTGGTTTAAATAAAGCCTTAGCTACCTACCCAGTGTATGCATGTATCTGTAATGGCACGTGATGTAACGATTCTGTATGATATGAAGCGAGTGAATCTCATAGTCGCCTACTACTCTAGTACTCATCCCAACAACCGAACTCAACTTTTTCACCCACTTTCCTTTTTAGCATAGAGGAGTGTCGGTGAAAGTAGAGAGCCAAATCCGCATTGGCATATCGCATCTATTGCAATGCATCCCGTTGCACTACTGGAGAAAGAACCTCTCCTCCTCATCACAAAACTCTACATAAGAGAAGAGAACACGGAAAATCATCTGCTCTAAGCTGAGCATCTACTTTTCTCACTCTCACTCCTACTTTCCCAACTCCAAGCTTCGCTCAACCAGTGAACGTAAGCTTTAACGATATCAATGAATCGTGCTGAGAGCTGACAAACAAAATGGGACCATGACTAACCCTTACTTACATTACTCTACTACATTACACTACACTACACTACACTGCTACACAATTCCAGACTCACCAAAAAGGAAACCAAAGCTGGCTTACTCTAAACAAAACAACAAAACACACAATGCATTGCGAGAACTAGAACATCCACACTATGAAACTATCTACAAAGTATTTACACACAATACATACAAATCCTACTCTCTGACTTTAAAAATACCAATGCTTAGGTACAAAACACTAGAATCTTTTAAATTATGTAGGTACATACACTCTATATATACATTCCTGTATAAAATATAATTTTAATAAGTACATCTACCCAGTGTTTACCATAATAACTATACATTTGAGAGATACCTACGTACGTGTATGTGAATGCCTGTGGTTCTTTACGTATTTGCATTTGTAGCTACACTATAATCGTATATTGTATCTGTAGTGTAATCATTGTAAGGCTATACCAACATAGAAAAGTAAATGAAACAAGTGTGCCTTACTGGAGGATTGTGTAATGCCATCATCCTTTCTT